>CAUYQV010058304.1:0-30190 GCA_963574575.1 Galagoides demidoff
TTGATACAATGATCAACCAAATGACATGAAATCTATGTTAACCAGCTTGATGAAAGTGTTTCAAATTGTATATGAAACAGCACAATGTACCCCATGTTTGCATCAATATATACAGAGATCAATTAATAAAAAAAAAAAAAAGAAAGAAACAAGGGGGAATCCACGTACAGTGATGGCCTAGTAAGTAATACTGGAATCAATGAAAGAGATGTTTGCATCTGAAGTGAGTAGCAACAGGGTCTCCCTGAAAAAATTCACAAAGGAGGGAAGTGATCAAACTAGTACGTGTGGCCTGAAAGTCACACTTCTCTAGGACACTGTGTTTGTGCAGAATACACAGCAGACAGTGAGAAGCATGGACTACACAGTGAACTTTAAAGGCTCATGTCAGGGTTTTCTTGCAAACTAAAATACGGGCACGACTTAAACCAGATCACACGCCTTCCCAATTCCAGCCCCCAGCCTGAACGCGAGCTTAACATGTGTTAATTTTAAGTCAGTTTTGAGAAACAGATTTTGCAGAAGGCTGATTGCCTCTCTTCCCTTTCAAGCTTTCAAGCCCTGTGGGGCTGAAGTTGGAAGATTTCTCAGAGGAGACCCAGTCAGAAACCACGTGGTTAACCGCAGAGTCTGCTTCGCCCCAGTCCTAGGTTTCTGATAATTAAGAAGTGCTCAGTGTTCTCATTTTAAAACATATCTACGTGTAATAGTCACAATATTCAAAACATGTGCTAAATGCTAAAATGTACTTTCTTCTGTGCTAAATACTACCGAAATGTGGAGTATAGAAAAAAGTGAAATTTCCTTTCTCCTCTCTTCCTAGACATAAACAGTCTTCATGTATACCATAGGATTTAAAAAAACCAAACATTTACGTGGAAAGAAAGAAAGACAAGTTTGTTTATGCAATTTTTGCTTTGTGAAGCAAAATTTAAAGCTGTTACTAAGGTAGCTTTCTGTTCTTTTTTAAATTTTTTTTAATTAAGTAATTCAAGAATATTCTATCAGAGTTTTAATTATTGTCCAGATTTCCACAAAGAAAATCTTCATTATTTTAGCACCTATAAATTAAGTGGTTAGTACATAGCAATTTAGAAGTTTAAAAATTGGTCAAGAATATTCTATCAGAGTTTTAATTGTTGTCTAGATTTCCACAGAGAAGAAAATCTTAATTATTTTAGCACCTATAAATTAAGTGATTAGTAAATAGCAATTTAGAAATTTAAAAATTGGTCAATAAGAGAAAATAAATGTTCCTTTTTTTTTTTCTTTATGGTGACTAATATTTTTTCTGCTTGGTAGGGGTGGAGTGTATGTATGAATACGTATACGTAGTGTGTGTGTAAGTGTGCACACATGTGTACATCTGTATACGTATGTTTGTGTAGGTCCTATATACGTATATGTGTAGGTCCTATATACGTATATGTGTACAATGTTTAAGTAGGAAGGAAACTGGAAAGAATAAGTTATGATTTCACTTTTGGTTCTGTTATTAATGAACTGTTCAAACCATAAAGGAGATGTGGTTTATTTTTTTAAGAAAGCTCCCCCCAAATCCCCTCTAATTTATCTTTGATGATCTTTAAGGTACAAATTCCAAGAATTCATGATTCTCATCATCTTGTAAGAGATTATAACCTTCAAGCAGTACAAGGATGTCCACAGAATATTTGTGCTATAGGTATATTATATTTGAGTGGGTAAGAGACATATCTTATCTCACATTTCTTTTTGAGGATAAAACTACTTTACAGGGAAATGTCAACTAAACTAGAAACTTAGGTAATGTTATTTCACATTATTAGATGTTGAAGGTACCATGAAACATTTTAAAAATCCATTAAGTTTGTTTGTTTAACTTACATTTTAGTTTAATATCATTAGTTAATGTGATTAGGTAAGTTAATGCCATTTGGTATCATGGTTTACATGGAAACAAATTTAGCTAATACTAGTAAACTACTATTTAAAAAAATGTCTTTTAACATACAAGTCACTGGAAAGTTCTTATAGAATGGTATGGTGAACTTACCAGTCTTCCATTTAATTTTCTCAGAATAAACTTTTTATTTTATCTAGTGATTCCTCATATAAACGTATTCTTTAGATATCTTCTATTCTCCACACCTAACCACTGCCACCCTAATCCCTCTCCTACCCCAACCCTCTTTAGAAAGAATGATGTTAAAAGTAGAGTAGGTTATAGATTGTTGACCATTTAACTTCAATAATGATAAATATCTGATATGTAGTTAACCTCATATCTGATATTATATACTTTATTAATAAAAACATGCCGGTGTTCCTTTCTTCAGTTCTAGGTTTTTCTATAAAAGCTGTAATTTGGTGTTAATGGCATCAGAGCTTGTCTGAGGTCAACACCACCACAGGGGAGGGGCTAAATTAGGTGTTAATTGGGTGACATGAAACTAAACACAAAACCAGTATGTGTCCTTTCAAAGCCACCTGATTTTCTAATTCATTGAAAGCAAGGGATAACATATTCATCAACAGTAAAGAATGAACCAAACTGGGCAGCACCTGTGGCTCAAAGGAGTAGGCCGCTGGCCCCATATGCCACAGCCAAAAATTGCAAAAAAAAAAAAAAAAGAATGAACCAAACTTTAAAATTCAAAATCCACACCATAAAAATATAATCATTTAAAAACTTTCAATCTACTATACCCCAGAATGTTGTTCTCCCTAGGTTTGTGGTACTATTTCATTCATAGGTGCTGGACTAACCAAAGTAAACCACACAATAAACCTCTCAGACTTCTTTACAGAATCAGACTCAGACGGAAACAATGTACATTTATTTCAACTGATGTATGTATCATCTGGGTTCCCAAGAAATGCTATAATTTACAATCAATACTGTAACATACACTCATGGATTCTATAACTTTTTTACAAAGTTTTTCAAAGGTGAATTGTTTTTGCACCAGATTAAAAAATACACACTTAAATGATATATGCATATATTTTTCATGTATAACCTTCCATGGACATCCTAAAGAAGTCATGTACCCATAAAACTAAATAATGTGAGTTATTTTGTAGGGGATAGGGTGAGATAAAAAGCAATATATCATATGGGGACAACAGAAATAAAAGGATTTTCTGAAATTTTCCTCTGTGATTCACATTTCTTATTTTTAAGCACATAGAATAAAATATCAAATGTATAGCTGTCTTAAATTTCCCCATAAAAATATTAATATCATTTGTACCTAACTAGTTATAATATCCTCATGAACAAAATATTTCATAGTGATAATTATCTCAGGAATTATATAGAAAAATCAAAGGAAGTGCAAAATGTTAAAGCATCATTGATTTGCATTACAAATGTGTATCGCCTGCCAGAAATTGATGCCAATTTAAATTTCCACAAGAATTATTAAAAAGTGACCATATAGTTGCCAATGCTAGGTTAATCAGAATGCTCTGAAGTCACACACTAAGCTTGTAAATCACAGAAAACTAAATCAGACAATCAATTTCATATTCCCTTTCTCCTTTCCATATTTTCTCCTCCCTTTCATTAGTTCTTCCTTCTTTAAATATTTTTTTTCCAAATATTAGGGAAATAAATAGGGGTTCTTGTTACTTCTAGCTCTTCTATCTTTTATTTACTGGATAAGTCCCATGTTCAATGAACTGTGGGTACATACAAAGATGACTAGAGATGAGTAAAAACAAGTATGCGTCTAAACAAAGCCTACAATGTTCTAATAGAAAATTGTGACATGATTCTAATAGTAAGTGTCACAATGCTATTTCTCCATACTTTTAAAGAAATTATGAACAAGTATCTTTGTTAAATACCCAGTGCCTGATAACAATAGTTGTTCCTGGGAAAAGTAACTGTGGATGGGGTCTCAGGGATGACATGTGTTCCAGATCTAGATTTAGATTACATATTTAAAAATGTCTTAAGCTGAGTACTATAGGATTCTGAACATGAATACTTTTTAAAAGAATGTAAAAACCTGTAAAGATTATATATATATATATATATACACATACATATATATATATATAACTCAAACAGGGAAAATACATTGTGATATTATACAAAATCTCCGCAATTTCTCATTTAGTATTAGCTGAGGGATTGATTTTCAGGTTTTGCTCTTTGTATTATTTGTTGTCTGTTTTGAAATTCAGGGTAATGTTCACTAAGTATAATTTGGAAGCAAAATGATGATCATTTTATAAGCCAGTCACTTTCCCATATGAGATGAGCATAAACACATTTCAATACTTTCCTGACTGAGAAAACATTACCTGACTCGGGATCTCTGTTTCTCTAGACAGAGGTAAGGGTGAAGAGGGTGAAATGCCTTTCTCTTCTCCCCAAGAGGAAGAGGGAGAAACTGAAAAGGGACACACAGAGGCACAGAATGGGGAGGTGACAATGAGTACATGTAAACAGTGACTTTCACAGAAGTCAACTCCTCAGCTCGAGTCCTGTTCGCTTTAATTATTAGTATATCATCCAATGCAGGAAATGAATTATAATTAAGGGTTTTCATCCTCACAGTTTAAGGCTACACAGAGACTAGCTATACAAAACAAGATATTAAATACTGATAGAAATTCAAATATTCACGAAATATGATTTGGAGGCATAATATCTGCCTTATTAGTGGGTTGTTTATGAGTAAGTCTTTAAGACATTTGGTAAATACTGAAAGACTAAAACAATGTTAAGAACTACACTAGATACTATATGGGTGGATAAAAAATGTAAGGTTTGGTTGTTACAAAACTTAAAAGTCATAAGAGTAAAATATTATATGAATAATGAATAAAATAAAATACTATGTGATAATTTCAGTAGGAAAAGGGCAAAAAATAATTATTCAAAAATGCCTGGCTGCAGTGTAGTTCAAACTATCTAGGAAGCTGAGTCTAGGAGGATCTCTTGAGCCCAGAAGTTCAAGGTTGGTGATTGCATCTGTGAATTGCCAGGCCCTCCGAGTTGGGCACTCAGAAAGACCCTGCCTTTAAATAAAGGAACAAAAACAAACAAATAAAGAAAAGGTCATCTAACAAGGTATAAGTGGCATTCAAATTTTAATTGTAAGGAAAAGCAAAACTTCAACAGCAGGGAGCCCATAAGAAAAGATACACTGATAGGAAAAAGGCAAGATATGTTAAAGACCAGAAAAGTGGTAACTACCATCAGAATTTGGAAAAGAACTTAAGGAAACTTCTTTAAGGATGTGTACCATTAAGCCATAATAGGTAATTGTGAGAGGCAAAATGGATTAATTTGTTTTTCTGTTTGTTTGAGACCAACTATTAAATAATGAAGCAACACAGAAATATCAAAGGCCTTGCTTAGAGACCAGCACCAGTCAGAGGGAGTAGGGACTTCAACTGTGATAAATATAGCACTGAACATCAGAAAAGATCAAGGCTCAAGAGGAAGGGATTTAAACGTTGGCCCAAAATGAAAGGCATTTTTGTTAAGTAATAGAAGCACGAAACTTTCTGAATTATAAAGCCATATCCCATGTCATGTTTTCTAAAGAATATTCTGAAGAAAGACCTGGAAAGGGAAATAGAATGACCAAGGCAGTGAAATATTCAAGATGTTTGGAAAGGCAGAGAAAAATATTTTTAATTATTATAAATGAAAAAAAAAAGTTCAGATTTATATTGCCTTTTAAGATATTCTCAAAAAGTTTATTTCTATAAAAGAGTCTGCAAAGGATAAAATGATCCTGTACAAAAATGTGCCCAAGGGTTACTGGTTAGAGACAAGCACTCAAAAGCCAGACAAACTTGAATAAACAGCAGTCACCCTGTCCCGGGACCCCTAGTGCTTAGCCTATTCTCACTGTACTATGGTTTTCTTACATAGAAAATGTTTATATACATCATATATGTGTATATATGGAAGGCATTATATCTTGCTGAAGTATCTTAATAATACTCTAATTGTATGTTTCTCTTTTAAGCCGGCTAATAATGAGACTCAATGGATTAAATGAGTTAGTAACAACTTTAAGATTAAATTAGTTAATACACATGAAGTACTTAGAACAGTACTTGTTATGTACTAATAACTAAAAAACACAATCAATGAGATGTTTTTATTGCATGCCTTGAATCTCCTCTTTTATATCATTAAAACTAGACCCGCTGTTTACTACTGCTTTATTTTTTGAGTTCCACATCTTATACTGACACTAACCTAATTTTAAACCCCCTATTTTAAGGTACAACTCACGTTGTCTTTGCATGAGTTATCAGGTTACTTATATCATAGAAAAATAAAAGCTAATGTTCAAGATATTTTAAAAATATGGAAAGCAAAAGATCACCCATAATCTTACCACAATGACACGTTCATTTTTATATTTATGCTTCTGTCTCCTTTTTTCTCTACATATATTTTGTAGAATTCTAAACATTGGTGTATACAAAATTTTATTTTTTCCTTCCAAATTATTAATAAAAATTAAAAATTCTTAAGTAGCATAACACGATGTGGATTAAGTTCAGTCAAGGTGATGCACATCAACTTTGGACATTCAGGTCATTTCCTGAATGATAATCCAAATCATATACACTGCTGAGGAGAATAAAGGTTACGTATCAAGTTTTTTCTTTTATTGACCTGCCTTAATAGCTAAATTATCAGAGGTGGGATTACTGGCTTAAAGCTTATTTCACTATTTTCAACCTATGAAATATATGTTTATTCATGCATTACCATGAGATTTCTTTACTTAGCAAATTCATTGTTTCATTAAAGCAGGATAACAACAAGCATTCATTGATTATTTACTATGTCCCAGACATTATTCAGAGGATCTTTACCTGCATTATTTCATTCAATTCTGACAAGAACCCTATGAGGGAAGTACTATTTTTATTAGCCCCATTTTATACTTGAGAAAACAAAGGTTTAGAGAGTTTGTCCTACTTTCCTATTTTGTGGATCTGGAACCAGGATTTTAAAACTCTGTGACTGCAGTGTCTGAGGGCTTACCCAATACTGCATCTTACATATTTGTTATACCTATTTAATTTTAAATACTATGTTTTAGTGACAGATTTTATTATGGAAATTTGATGGTAAAAATTACATGCTACGTGTCTGTGAAAATAAATGACTTTTAAAAAAAATTAACCAAGAAATAGATTTTAAATATTGTTAATACTATAAAAATGAAAGGATCTTTTAATTTATCAAATTATGCATGTCATATTTGCATAAAATATATGTTATTAAACTAATAGATCTGTTAACTTAATAAAAATATCAAGAAGCAACTATTAGGGAAGGGCATTATAAAAATTATGAATCTATTAATTATTTAATTCCACTTTAAAAGAAATGAACAAAAAGGAAAATTTTAAATCTTTGCTTTCAGAAAACATATAACAACCTAAATAGTGCAAGCAAATTTTACTTCAATGTTTTGGTATATGTGCATGTGAATTATATTACATCTTTTAATTTAGTTTTACTGTTAGGGTAACCAAATATTTTATCATCCAAATCAGAAAGAACAGTTTGACATAAAAAAGAGGCAATGTTAACAAGTAGAACAATTATCTCAAGCAAACTGAACATCCTACTTAAAACAAAGTTTCACTAATTCTTCAGTAACTAAAACCTACTGGTTGGAGTCCAGAATAAATTTTCAAGGAGTACGATATAATGGAGGGAAAAGATTTAAATTACCAACCAGGATTTTTGAATTCTCATCCAATTTCATTACTTATTGATATCTCTGAGTTTCAGTTTCTTTATATGATGAAAGAGATAAAAAATAATACTTTCCACTGCTTGATGTTGTGGTAGGGTTTAAACAAGAAACTGAACTTATCTTTCAATGTAAACTGCAAATGCTCTATTTTTAAATCCATGTTATGGTACCTAACTCCATATTTTGATAAATGTTATTCTACTTTATAAATGGAATAAAACTATACAGAAGTTACAAAAATTCAAAATGTGTTCTGGTATACAATGTTATTAGTCTCCCAGAATATTTAAATATGTAAGTATAATCTCTCAAATTTTAAAATGGCTGCCCTGTACTTTCATATACCAAAATATATTGGCTAGTTTACATTGAAATTGTTACATAATTTATAAAGTTAGTTTAAAAAAGACTTCTGACAATAAAGTATGCTCAGTGGAATTAAATATTTTTTAAAAACTGATAAGAGATGTCTTAAATATTTTATTTACAAATTAGACACAATTCTCCATATATTAGCAGAAGTAAGAAAAATTTGGTTTTCAAAGGGTTTTTTTTTCAGTCATGAATAAAATCTCTTACATTAACTGATCAAAACTCTAGTCAGTTTTCATAATTATTCATCTTTCATATTATCATTATCTTCTAATGAACTTCCAATGGGCTTGCCACTCCAGAAAGTGCCCAGATAAACTTGCCTTGAATTGGCTAACCACTCTCATTTGGCTAGGGACTCACTAGCATCTTCGCTGAAACACATTAGTTTTGCTCAATATGGGACTAGAATTTGTTTTCAAACTCTTAACAGGATCATTGAAAGGAAACAGGAAGAATACTATAAAGGCAAGCCTGGATTGAATCCAGAGGCAAGGACTCTTGCAGCAATGCAATGGAATTATGCCAAGGAGGGAAGTGTTTTTGCAAATGAACATAGTTCCACAGTTAAGCATAAAGTATTTAATTCATTTGTCAATAACACCACAGCTGAAAATTAAGAAAGTTATGTCATACACAATTTACTTGACTTACGGCAATGCACACACACTCTTTCAGTTAAACCATAGGGATGTAGCCTGTTCCTTTATGTGTGCTTCTTTTTATGAACACTTATTAATACCTGATTCCACCTATTCTAATGCAGAATCAACGAAGATATAGAGGAGTAATTTCACTTGATTTTAAAACATTTCAGTATAGTTTTCAGGTGACGATAATTTTCACATTCAAATGTTACAATTCTTGAAACTAAAATAAATGAATGTGAGTGATTTTAATGGTATGCCGTTTAATATTTTTTGTTCATTTGGAAAAAAATTGGGATCTTTTTTTCACAGTACTGTGGTTAAAGACTGCTTTTCTGATTAAATTTCTATACTTACAAGTGTAGAACTCAAACAATTCCTTGTTTGCTTTTTCTTACCAAGTAAATGTGGAAATCATTTGAGTTAAATTTCACAAAATGAAACAAAAAAACCCATAATCTTCTTTAAAAACATTAGAAGAACAGGACGTTTAATGTTATTTCCTAGTCTTTTCTGAGATAAATTTAACTGGGCACTTCTATAAGTATTTATTCTTTGTTTGTCATTTTTCCCATTTTTAATTAGGCAAAACTTTTAAATTCTACTCTCCCATCAATCAGAATCTGTACAATGTTGAAACCAGCTGCTTTGACAGCTAACATATTCTTAAAAATTCTTCGTAATAGGTACTGCTGAATCCACTATCGCTTTCAGGTAACTGTTGTTAACTCCTAGTCAGTTAAGAAAATTGCCTTTCATTGAATTGATTAGTTCACTAAGAATATTTCTATACTTACCCAGAGGAATAGCATTCTGCTTACTAATAGTGATAAATCTTCATCAGATTTTGATTTCCACTTACATGGAACTTGCAGGATTTTATACTCAATTAAAAATACCGCTCGTGTGGGACTCGGGAGGATGACAATAGGAGACAGGTTTGATCCCTCCAGGGGTAAGAAAGCGGCTGCAGAACTGGCCTGTGCGACCTCAGCCTCTAGTATGTCTATTTGTTTCGCTCAGAGGTCACTTCATAATGTCAGTGACGGTGAAAACTGAATACAGGGACCCAAGCAGTTTACGTGCTTGGTGACCACAGACCTGAGTGAGGTCTGTAACTCTTCAAATAGGACAGAAAAATGTACTTGCCCAGAAATTCCATCCCAAAAGTATACCCAACAAAAATATTATGTGAGCCACAAATGCACTTTTTAAATTTCTATTAGCCACATTAACAAAGAATAAAAAGAAACAGTTGGAATTAATTTTAATATTATTTTCTATTTAACCCAACATATGTAAAATATGATTATTTCAACAGGCAGGAAATATAAAAGGTTGCTAATGATGTATGTTACACTCTTTGTTCACAGAATGCCTTCAAAATCCAGTGTGCATGCTATACTGCCAGTACATCTCCATTCAGAAGAGGCACTCGTCAACCTAAAGAGCTGAGTGTGGCTGCTGGTTACCATATCAGACAGTGCAGACCTAAATATATTTTTTAATTATTATTACTTTTAAAAATATTCTACTAGAATGATAATATTATGGGGAAATAGTATGATTTGTATAAAATATACGTGGGTACCCCAACACTGCCAATGTGACCTTTAGGATCACAATAAGACAGAATATTTGCTAGGATTCTCCTTGCTTTGTGATGAAAATTAGGGTTATGCTGTTGCTAAACATCCAGGCTCTGGAGTCAGAATGCCCTGAACTTGAATTTAAGCTAACACAAATAATACTCAAGTAACTGCAAGTAAGCTATTTACCCTTGATAGTCCCAAGTTTCTACTGTGCAAAACAGAAATGATAATGAGACCTACCTTATTAAATAAACTTGTATATGTAAAATGCACAGGTAAGTTTCTGTACATAGTTAAGTTATCGAGAAAACTGAGTTATAACAATTATTGTTGGTGGGAGTCCTCTCTAATTTAATTAGGAATTGCAAATAGTAAAAGTATGCTGCTGACTTAGGAGTACAAGAGAGGCACAAAAGGAAATTTTTGGAATATATTATGTTTTATAAGCTAAAAGAGACATAAGTAATTTAAGTTTATTATAAGACATTTTTCAAGATATCTACGAACAGAAAAAAATCACCAGTTTTGAATATTCATATAACATAGCACCACACAATGCCATTACGAGAAAATTCAGTTTTATGAAACAAAGATAAAGCTTTTCTAATTCACAGGCTATTATTGCTTCAAAACAAATAGAAAACATCCAGTTGATTGAAATAGCTAAAACTTTATTTTAGCCCACTTCCACAAAAATGTGGTCATTTTATTATTTACTCCAGAAAAGAATTAAAGCTTTGGCAGAAGTAACCACAGAGATTTATTAAGTGAAATTTGATGATTTTATATCGAAGTTTTAGAATTTATGAAAGATTGTAAATGTATTTGTTTATGCCTTGCCTGTCAACTTTCCATTTACTGCTGCTATTCACAGACCCAGACAACATGGGTTTGAAAAGAGAGAGAATCATATCTCAGTAAATCCTAATCAATCACTTCCGTCTTTGCAGGCTGAAGCCCACTACCCGTCTCCTCCTCTCTTGAATTCCACAGCCACTGTTCTACGGCGGACTTCCATGGCAAGCACAGAACAACTTAAAAACTAGTAACAAACCTCAGTGCCACCAGTGTTTACTACACGCACTTGGTGCAGATACGACTGGACTACAGATCGTCCCTAAGTCACGGTGGCTTTGTTTAACAGCTACTGAATCAGACTACTGGGAAAGAGCAGATTTTGTTATTTTTATTGATATAGAAAAAACTGCAAAAGAGAGTTTTAATAGCACATATTACTTACGTTCACAAGTGTCCCCTTTTTGCTGGTAGCCTGCTTTGCAGATACATTTTCCAATGGGCACTAACCATTCTCCTTCTGCACTGCAGTGCATCCTGGGGGAGTTCTCCGCCTCTTCCTCTGCACTGCTGACACATGTCCCTCGAACCTCGACTAAAGAGGAAAATTCTGAACCAGTCACTGTATCTGGAAAGATAGCTAAGTTCTCAATAATGGACCAGCACTTCTTGTAGTACACTTTGACAGAAACCAAAGCTATGCAAGCCCCTACATCCTGAAAGGCAAGATAGAATCCCTTTTTGGACAAAGGTCCAATCTCTCTCACCTCAGTGTTAAGCTTCATCTTTCTTTCACCAAGGTCACCTTGGGTAAAACTTTCATCGGCAGCAATGGTGTCTATTTTTACATAGAGGTTTTCTCTTATATTCCTGCCAGTGTCATAGTCTGTTTCGTAATAGTACAAATTAAAGGTTTCCTTGCAAGTTCCCAGTACTCCAGGAAGACTGTTACAATCCCTCAGGGTGAATTTCAATTCTACAAAAATCCTTTGTGCATTGCCTTTCGAAATCCAGTTAGTCCGCAGCCAGTTGTTTTGGTTGGGCTCCATGACCTGGCACACCTGGTACGTTCGTATCGGGGTATAGTTCTCATCCAAACCACTAATTTCTTCCCACTGTAAAATGTAAAAAAGGTCATCAGTCATTCAGCTAAAAATAACATTTTGCTTTTTAAAGTGCACATATACCACAAATGCTGATCTTTGAAAGAGTTGGGTGGATTCCTAGTCTGGCAAATACTGCAACACAGAGAATCTAAGATTCCCAGTTCTGGTCCGTGTGGGTGGCGGGACATCACTTAAGCTTGCTTGCATCCTTTGCCCATACAGTTTCATTCTGTTTAATATCTGTCTGTGAGTGCACTGGCATTCCTTTCCACATGTTTGCTTATTTCTGTATTCTCCACTGAGATCAGAATTTTCATAACTAAAGCTCACAATTATTTCAAATTACCAGTTAAGACATACGTATAGATCTATGAATGGTAGAATTTCTGATAACCCAGTTGACATTTTAAGTGCCCATATTATAATTAGAGAACACCTAAAAAACACAAAGAAAAATGCCAAGAGGACTCTGAAATGTGAAAGCATTCAAAAATGTTTTAATATTTATAATGTGGAATATCTTACAATCTTTTCAGAATAAGATATAAGGAAGTAACATCTTACAGGATGATTTATTCATTCCAGTATAATACACAATACTGTGTATAAAGCCACAAAAAAACAATAAATAAGTGGATATAAAAGTATGATTCATCGCTGCAAATAAATTCCTTTCAATCAACCATCAGATGAACACAGCAAATCAGCCTGCGGGATCATATTTAGTGATAAGCTTTCTGAAGGAAAAATATCAGATGTTAAAAATGTCCACTTATATGCTGATATGATGCATATACTACAAGAAAACCAATGTTGTATTTTAACAAAATAGGAAAAAATAGTACATTTAGCAAAATTTGCAGTAATTCCAAAACCATTAAACCATATACAATATTCTTTACTGCCCATTAGTAAGTAAATTAATTTCCCCTAATAGACTTATGAGTCTAAAATAATAGTTGCTATTATTTGCCATGATTATAAAACTTCTTACTTTACATTTATGATGCCTTAATAGGGAAATTGTCATCTACTTGCATTCATTTCCACAATTAAAAATACCAAATATGAAAATACATTTGTGTTCAAGACCAAAGTCACATAGCATGCAATATTTAAACTATGGTTTCAAGAAAAATAGATGGGAAAGTAAACTATTAAGCATGTGGTAAAGAGTTCCATTGTAAACCTGATCAGAGCATATTATCTTTACATGCTCTGTATAATATTAATATTTACTTTTAAAACTGGTTCTGAGAAAATAAACAAAACTGAGAAATAAGCAATGTACTCCAATTCAGAAATTTCTTACATGATGTTATACAGTATTTGGTACAATTTTATTGTACACAGACTAATATCATCAAAGGTACTCAAATGCAGCAGAAAAACCACTTTTAATGTTCATCTTTTACTCAGCACATTTACTTAGCTATTTATATTGTGAATGACACTCAGGCAAATATACCCAAATTCACTCACTGGGATGGGTAGATGTGAATCCTTTCATTAGATTGAAATTATTGGAAGAAGTAAAATTAGTAATGGTATCTACCAAAAAAATCAAAAGCTCCAAAGATATATGTGTTTTTTTTTTAACAATTCCCCAGACTGAGGAAACCAAAGCTAATTACTATAAAAGTATTTCCCAAGAATTCTTTTAACTTCAAGGACAATTATATTATTTTATTCTATGTAAGAAAAATCAATTTTAGTAACCTTGAAACCCAGCTAATTTTAATTTGTATTTAAAAAATTTATTCCAGAAGTGAAAATTCCAAGACAACTATGGCCTAGATTACAAATAGGGAGATGACATAAATGCCTTCAATGCAATTCATGTGTTATT
Organism: Galagoides demidoff; assembly: GCA_963574575.1. Classification (NCBI taxonomy): domain Eukaryota; kingdom Metazoa; phylum Chordata; class Mammalia; order Primates; family Galagidae; genus Galagoides; species Galagoides demidoff. Next base: position 14,101 of record CAUYQV010058304.1, read on the forward strand.
ATCTCTTTTTTCTAAGAAACTGCAATCATTTCCGCAAATGACACCATTAGGAAAAATGTCTTAATTCAGATACTACATTATATATACTATTTTAATAGTAAGCTTATAAAATATTTTCTCAAGACTTTTGTTTTAGAAACATTTTCTTTCTAGTTATATATTTAGTCACATGTGAACCAATTCATTTCATATCTGCAAAACGTTGTCGATGATTATTTTCTAATATTATTTGTTGATTCCTACTTAGATATGGGGTTAACTGTTAACTCAAAATACTTCAAACTAATAAAATGCCCATTTGAGTCTAAAATAACATTGCTAGTTGTAAGATATCATTTTGTGGATTACATGGATAAAATACTACAAATATGTATCAGTTTTCTTCTCAGAGATACAGCCATCCTCCATCTCTGTTTTAACTGATGGATGGTAGGAAATGGGCTACCTGTCATTGGCTAGGAAGGTGTTGAATTTTTGATCATGTATATCTTTCTATAATGTATATTATTTTACTCACAGAAACCACTTCACTTTTAAAAAAAAGTGTTACCTTCATATCTCAAACTCAGTACACTTTTTGTATTTAATCTATAAAATATTTTGTCATTTTTCATAATTTATTGTGACCAGCAGATAACCACAATATAAACTAAAGCAATGTTTCAAAACCTATATTCAATGCAAAGTCTGAATATTTTAAAAACATTGACTTTATTCACATTTTGCATTCTTAAACTGGCTTTCAGTTCCTGACATGTTGATTTTATGATGTTGTTTTTATACACAACAGTCCCTTTCCGACTTTCATGCTTCTTGCAAACTCCACTACACTTTTCATATCTTCGCTTACACTTCACCCTCTTTTAACTTCAGATTTCATAATGTGCGAAAGATAAACTTAAGTAACAATGGGATATATTCTCCTTTCTCAAAGCCTCCTTTAATACAAGATGAAGAATGTGCCCTGTCTCACAAATAATAGTAAGATGTGAAGACATGGATATTGTACTATACTTAAGCAATACAGTGTTCTGGATATATGAAACATAATGGTCAGCATCTTTTCGGGATTTACTCACATTTTGATAAGATTTATTGGACAACTTTCACTGATATTTATTGTATCAGGTTTCTGCTGTAACATGTGCATGCCCTGCGATCACATCTGATTAGTAACAGCAGATTGCACACAATATAAATTTGGAGAATCTAAAAAACATATTTCAGCAAATTTTATGCCAAAATGTTAAGCATAGTACATTTTTAGTTTCCTTTTAAAGTATATTTTGAGTGATGCTAAAACTGTTTTTAGAAGAGGAAAACAGATCACATACTGTTTTGAAGAATTACCCACAACCTACTTGGTGATTATACTTCAGAAGTAAAAAGCAACTAAAGAGGCTTAAGTGAGTTTGTGAAAGGAATGTTCCTTATAATTAGTTAACGTTCATAGCCTGGACCCTGAGGTATGATTTCACTCACAATAAAACTCAAAAGACTATGGCTTGGGGAGGTTTTTTTTGTTTGTTTTCCATTTCACCATGTTCTAAAGTATACCTTCCTTACTCAGAGACCTCAGCATCTCACCATAATTACAACATAATGTTGAAAGAGATATTTGGAATTAAAACAATTTAAATATGAAGAATGTAAATAATTCCTGGGGAGTCGTGGTGGTGGTAGTAAGGTTCTGTGTCTTACTTTAAAAAAATAGTGGTATTTTATGAGAAAAAGCACTTACCCCATTGGGTGGAGAGGAGATCCATTCCAACTCTGTTTGTTGTGCTTTAGAATCCAGCAGTAGTACTGAAAAAGAAAGTTTATTTGCAAATGTTACCTTAACAATTTAAACACATTTGGAAACATTTTTCAGGTGAATTTAATTCTTTTATATAATTATCACTTTATGACTTAAGATAGAGATACTTATATAATGAATGGTGAAATGAACAGGCACTGGCTGCAAGCATATTCCAGGGGAAAAGATATTCAGATACCAAAGTTATGTATGGTATGATATTTTTTAATATTAAAATATTAAAATAAATTTTATAATGCATTGGTAGAGTGAAAGTGAGGGTAAAAATTGATGTGATATTGATCCTACAGCAATTATATATTATAGTTTTGTAAGCCAATGAGCCCTCTAAACTTTGTCATATATAATGAGAGCACACCGAGGTATAATGCACATATTACTCTTCAAATATTCATTACTTTGTAATATTATGCCAAGACAGTATTCTTGCAGTCTTTCGAGAAATGGAGTTTATCTTCTTAGAAAAACTTTCCACCCATAGCATTTTCCCTTAAACCAAAATCAATACAGAAATGTTAAAAACCATATTAAGTAACCATGTTACCAGGTGGAGATAAATTGAAGATTATTTAGAAGATATATTTCTGGGTTAGTCAAACATCTGTTTTCAGTATATATATATGTTTTAAGTTTCTAAATATTCCAAGATATTAACTATTTCTCAAAATGGTATGTTTAAACTCTGACTTGACTCTAAAAACAGTTGTATCCTACTTTCACACTATCAAAAATAGTGCAATTAATTTAATAAATATATAAAGTATAAAAAAGCCTCTGATAGTAGTAATATGAGAATACATTAGAAAATCATACATTAATACACACTATACTTCCAATTTTACATATTTTATTGTTTGGGGGAAACAATTTACTCTCCTAAACCACACACTCTTTTGATCAAATTAGTTACAGAGCTTCTTTACTTTAAAAATATTTACCTAACTCTACAGCATTTTGACAAATGCATCATTTGTTCAGAAACAATAGAGAATATATTTTTAAGTATGTAAATATGCTTAACATCAATGCCCACAAAATGTTAAATTTTGACTTAAATAAAATGTTAGCTTATATGAATGTTTAAATACTGAACACGACTCTCAATCACTGGAAAGTGGAATAAGTATTTGAAAGGTAATGATAATCTGTTATGCTAAGAAAACAAAAGAACTGTCGGTTGTGTTTAATTCCTCCGCACTAGTGAAGCCTGTTCCCTGTAACTGAAAATACAGACACACTGAGGATTTGGAGTTTTGTTTTGTTGTTTGTTTACTAAGGCTCTCGAGGAGATTATGACAGAATTAAAAAATAATAATGATCACAGATGATTCCATGACAGGAAACACACAAACACAACACTTTTAAAATATCAATTTGTATTTCAACTTGGAACATCAATATGAACTAGTGAATTTATATGAAAAGTAATTTTTTAAGTTCGTTTTTACCCTCTACAACAAAAATAAAGGACAGGGAAACAATGTGGGTTCGAAGTATGCTTTCCTGAGCTCTATTATTTTGGGTGTCTTCTGTAATGAATATATACAACCGGATTGTAAATCCAGGTGACATTCTCGGTCCTTTTTTCGGAGTGAAGCATTGCGATTATTGTTTCTCGCCTTTCCGCTACCCCTCATCGTTGCCTGAGGGTAGAAGCCAGGAACCGAGGCAGAGCGGTGATGGCAAACAAGTTAAAAGAGAAACAAACAAATTAAAACAAAACCGAACGCAGCCCCACCGCAGCTCTCAAGAGATCAGCGTGTCCCTCTCCCGCCGTCCACTTTCCCAAGAAGCCCCAAGTGCGCGCTTTCCCCCGTCCCTCCGGAGTAGAGCGCCATCCCGCCTGGCCGCCCGAGGGGCGCAGTCCGGCAGCCGGCTCGGACGCGGGGCACACCCGGGCTCGGCGCCCCACGGCGCGGCCCAGGGGGTGGTGAGGGGACGGGGTGAGCCGCGCGGCGCCCCAGGCCGAGCCGGCGAGGGCAGCGCGGGCAGCCACTGGCTTCCCGGCCGGGGCGGGGCCGGCGCGGGGCGGGGCGGGGGCTGCCAGACCGGCGCGCCAGCCGCGCCGAGCATCCATTACGCCTCGCGGCCAGACCTGGGCACTCCAGGGAACCGGTGGCGCCCGGGCTCCGAGAGGAGCCGGGAGGAGGAGAGAAGCTTTCGGGAAGCGTCTCCACGGAGGGAAAGGCGGCAGCGGCATTTACGTAAAGAAAAAGCAACAGCTGCACTTAGCCTCCAAGCGTCAGACTGAGACACGCGCTCCCAGTAGCGGCAACTGACCCCAAGAGAACGTGCACAGGGAAAGTGGAAAAGGGCGTCCTTTTTCTTCCTCCAGCCACCTCCAACAGTCCCAGAAGGCCGGGCACCTGCTCGAGGCGGTTCCCAGCGCTAGCCCAAGGGTTCCGTGAGCCGCCTCAGGGCTTGTTTCAGAAAACCAGCTCCTGATGGTCACTGCGCACTGGCACCGTCGCCACCGAGAAGTCGGGCTCACTCTCCACCAGCCCGCCACAGAGCAGGACACCCCCCCCCCACCCACACACACCCCCACGCTTTTTAAACATCTCACTTCTGCATCTAAGGAATTCGGGTTCCTAGAATCAGAATCCTCTCCACGTAGCGTGCGCCCAGAGGAGCAAAGCGAGCGAGCAGACCTGGCTGCCGGAGCCTCTCCCCCTAGCGCTGCAGTTATTTATAGCCCAACTCCGGCCGTCTGCTGGGTTCGCGCGCCCGGCTTCGACGCGGCGGTGCAAACTTTTCCTCAGGTCTCGTTGCTCTAAAGGAATAAGGACAAGGTGCCAGGCCTGAATGTATCTAATTGCTAATGTCAGGAAAGGAGAAATGCGGGTTTGGTGTGGCTGGCTGTGCGCTTCTACCAGACGTCCATCCGTCCACACACGTAACCGCCAGCTCAGAGGCGTGGGTTCCTCTGAATGGGTTCAGCGTCTACACAGGTTGCAGATGTGCACACTGGGGTCACAAGGTCAGGCTGGATGAAGGAATAGAATATGGCGTGGGTTTGGGGGACTGAGTGAAGGAAGGCAGGTTCTCGAATAGAATATGGAAGAGCAGCGCCAAATGACTAAGTTTTCAGGAATAGATGAAGCAAAGACCGATATGCACCCCCACCACCACGACAATGACCTAAATTTGATAACAGAGCCCCTCCTACACTTCAGAAACAAGTAATTATTTCTATTCTGCCTTTAAAATATCGGAAAATCAACCTTACATGCACAGCCTGAAAGACGGGGGGGAGGGGGCGGCAGAGATTGTGACACTGCTCAGAAGCAAGACAATTCCATTGACAGGATTTATTTTTCCCCAGCTCCAACTACAGGCATCGAAAGGTATTTTACCTTCTGTCAACAGTTAAAAGCAAAAGGAGGAAAAAAATAACCACATATAGGCGTCTCTAGCTGGCCAAGCGAAACCTGCTCTCTCCAACCCGATCTAATCCTCAGGGTCCAAGTCTTTCGCAGTATTTGGCCACTCGGACTCCTCAACTGCCGGAGTGCACGGCAAATAACCGGCGATTCAGGTGGCCGGCGGCATCTGCTCACAGCCGCCCCGCCGCCCCGGCAGCCCGTGGACCGCCGCTGACCCCGGGGCCGGGCCCTGCACGCAGCGCCGCCCGGAGCCCGCCCGGCCACGGGGCGCGCTCGGCTCGTCCACTTCACCTCCGCGGCGTTATTGTTCCGCGCCGGCGGCCGAGCGCCAACCGCAGGCCCGCGCCGCCGCCTCCGACGCAGAGAGCACTTCATTAGTAACCCGAGCTTCCCGAGCCCACAGAAGTCTCGGCCCCTCGGGGAGGCTCCGCTCTGCGCTCCCGCCGCTCTCCGGCCGGCCGGCGGGGAAGCTGGGGGCTGAGTCCGCATTCTCCGACCCCAACTCCGGCTGCTCCCACCGGCCCAAACGCGGAGAAGAGGACGCGCTGGATCGGACTAGAGGGAAAGTGACCTAGAGAAGGCTCTCGCCGCCGTCCTCCACACCCACCCACCCCCCACCCGCACTTGCTGCTCACGTCCTCCTACTGCCCGCACCAGAAATCCCGCACCCGTCGGACGGACGGCTCGGGCGCGGGGATGTAGGTGGCTCTAAACAGCAGCGGCTCCGAGCAGCCCCGGCTCGCCTCCCGCCGGTCTGCCAGGAACGGCCCGAGCGGTGAGGGGGCGGGGAGCCGGCGGGGGAGGGTCGCCCCGAGCCGGAGGCGCGGCCGGCGGCGCCGCGGACGAGCCGGCTCGTGCAGGTAGACAGCTAAATAAATAAGTCAGAACAAACTTTGCTTCCCCGTCTCCTTACCTTCCTTCGCAGCCTGCGCCTCCCCAGTGTGTGCAAAGCGGAGCAGCCAGATGTAGCATAAAATAATCCATGAAGGGTACCGAGTTTGAAAAACCATGGTGCAGGAGCAGGTTTTATTTTAGGTTTCAGTTATCTTGAGTCGTAGCTTTTTAAATGCTGTTTGCTCCGAAATGGGTTTTTTTATTGCCCTCTTTGCTTCGATTCCCCTTCTCGGTCCCTGACCGGCTGCTCCACGTTTAGCTTTTTTTTATGTTTCCCCCCTCCTGTTCGTTCGCACCGTGTTTGCTGCCTGCGAGTCTCCGACTGCAGACCGGCCGCTTGCTCCACACTCCAATAATATCAATTAGGGGGGAGGGGGCGGGGTTCCGAGCCGAGAGCCTCCGCCACTCGGGCTGAGTGGCAGGCGCAGCCGGCCTGCCAGGAGGCGATTCCCAGGGCCAAGGGGCGGGTCCTGGCTAAACAGCCGCCCCGGCCTCGGGGGCGGGGTCTGCAGCAGAAGCCAATCGGTGCCGAGCGGAGTCAGGTTGCTGGTCCAGGATTCCCTCCAGGTTCTGAGCTCCGGGTTCGCGCTGGATGCTCCGAGGAACAGAACGAGGGTTGCAGCCGAGGGTGCGTGTTGCTTTAGGCGTTCTGCTTTTAGCAGCCGCAGCTTTCGTGGAGCTGAAACAATCCGAGAATAATGCTCCCAACTTACACTCTGGTTATAGCTGTACTCCTCGCGGTCTTTTAGGAACCAAAGGCGAAGCAAGCCTCTCAGCTACCAAATACGAAGCGCGAACAGTGAAATGAATTGCATTTTTCTGTAAAGTGCCTTTTACTTTTATCTTGCTAGTAACAACCTTTGTGGGGTCGGGTAACTTTGTTTTTTGCCTTTTTTTGAAAAGTTTCTACTTCTCTTTTTATGTTGCTCCAAGGGCAGTCAGCTTCCGGCACCACCCACCACAATCCTTGGAAGAATAAAAGTAACCAAATGGATTAGCTTTAAACAATGTTTCCAAGAGTTTGCAACAAGCTCTGCCAAAAGGAACAGAGGAAAAGGGAGTGAGGAAAGGAAGTCTTTTGTTTTACGCTCCTCTTCACCCCGCCCTATCTTTTCACTATAGTTGGTTGAGTGAAGTGGGACATCTGGAGAAAACCTTTAGATGATTCTGGATCATTTTTTTCCTGCATGTTTATCATTTTATGAGGTTTTCTTTGGATTGCTCCACTTTGGTCGTTTTACTTCTCGCTGCATAAATTTTACTTAATTTTAAAGAATTAAAATAATACTTGTTAAATTAATGAAACAAGACCTTCCTCTTTCCCAAGTATTTACAATTTGCAGGAATTATTCAGTAATTATCTTTCAAGGGGAAACTAAGAATACATAATGCAGCCAACATCTCCAGGTGAATTCATCCAAGCAGAACAGCAAGGATGACGGCGCAGAACTCTACTTTCCGTTAGGCAGTTCTGGACACTTTGCATTGAAGAGGTGGGTAACATAATAAGAGGAAGAACTTTTAAAATCTTAATTGCCAAAACATCAATTTAAAATGGTAGGCATAGTAACTTGATCATATTTTAAAGACAATCTTCTTTTCCTCGTGCGCAGAAGTATTCTTCTGTTAAGAAAATTTTCAATCATCATGACTGGCTTTATTTCTGATAGGTATGAAGTTTGATTTCACATAAAGTGTCTAAACTTTCCCCATCCTGTCTATGTGGACATATAAGGCGAATTGAGTTGCTTCTGGTGTTTATAGAAAAGACTTCTCAGAGACGATAGTCCCCAGATATTTTATCATAAACCATCTTCTTTCCTGTAGTTTTTACTTCCTTAATAAAATTACACTGAAGAAAGAAATGAACTTTTATTCTCTTTTAACCTCTTTGATTCTGCAGTTTCCATGTTATTTCTTAAATGTTAAATATTCTTTGCCATTATGCCTAATATTTTAGAAATCGTCTCAACGAGCATCTTAAATGTCCTTTAAAAGATGCATAAGATACGTAAATTGCTTAATAGAGTAACCTCGGAAAGAGAAAAATATATATAGGGAAAGCATATTTGTTATAGAGAAGATGAAGCATTACTTACACAAATATAGCTGCTGTGGATGCTTAAGGGTGAAACTTATAAACTAAACATTGAAACTAAAACCACAAATTCCTATGCAAAGGCTTTAAAACTCGAGGAACTACGAACTCACAAGTATTAAACCAACTATAGTTAAAATAAATTCTGCAGGATTTCAACACTTTCCCCAGGGTCTCATCCCCACTTCTTAAAGTGACATGGAGGTAAACTTTAAAAGTTTAAAACATTCCTTTCATCTATTGAATGACTAATACTCAGTGATGTGAATACAGATACTTTCCCATTAAAACCAGGAAACCAAAGAAGTCACATCCTTCACTTCTCTGATGAGTGTAGGCAGTATAGTGAGTCCCCTTACTTTGTCCTCTCTCTCTGTCAGATGGAGGCTTGTGCAGACTCACTCTTATTTTTAAAGACAAGAAGCGTCCCATTAAATGCACGTGTACCAGGCTGCTGACGGTTCTCCCTGCAGGGCTGCACAATGATGCTCATTTGTATGTTTACAAACCTTCCTTCTTTTGTAGCATGTAGGTATATTGGTAAAGAAATCATGGCATTTAAATAAAAATAAATGACTGAGTCAAGAGAGAATGTTTATCATACAGTGTTATGGAGCACTGAGTATATATAAATTGACATTAGACAGCATTTGCCTAACAATAAAGCATATAAACCTGTTTGTACATAAAGCCACTAAAATAAATACTAATCAATACTTAAAACTTCACAGTTTAGAAAAACAAATTATATTGAATTCCCTCACTTCCTTATGGTTTCTCTTACCTTGATATCTATGATTTACACATATTATTTCTAGAGTATTTTTAAACCTAAATTGTGTTTGTATATAAAGTGAATTAGAACTAATTTTCCTGAGTAATTCTAAAAAGTATGTATAACCAATACCTGTAAATATTGGTTATACCTCTGAAAACTATTTTTCAATTTGTATGTATTCATTGTGCAGTGGAGCAGTCAGAGTAGCCTACTTATAATTATCAAATTTTAAATAAGTGGAAAAAGAGGCTAACCCCAGAATATTTACATTTATATCCCCACTTTTGAAACATGTGTCATAAAGTGTAAATATAAAAAATGCCTCTGTTCAGACACAATGAAGACATCCCCAACATCTCTGTACCTTGAGTTATTCTGTCTGTATCATTACTGATAATCACACACACCTGTCTATAGGTAAAAATGAACGTACAAATTCAAGTCATACACGCTGTCTCCAAAGTATCCAGACATAAAATACGAAAAAGAGACGTCAATGCTGTATATATTCCGGACAGCCCTCCTATATTTCAAAAGCTGTTATTTGCTTTTAACTTGCTACGATACTAATATTTGCCTCACTGCTTACCTCAGGGAACTACTGTCTGATTTTAAGTGAGAAATAGTTGCTTAGGAGTAAAGTATAATGACGTAGGGGACTAAGTTCTATGAATTTTCAAATTGAAGAAAAGGCTAGGTGTGTATGTCTAGTATTCAGGCCTTTAGAAGGTAAAGGAACAAGTGGGGACTTTAGTATGTCACCAATCCAAGACTGTCAAACTAAATAGTGAACGACAACAACAATGAAATCAAAGGGCTGTTTCCGAACCTGCTGCTTGTGCACTTACTGTCTAAATGGGTTCACAGCTGGTGAATGTGAAAATGCAAGTTCATCACAGAAGAAGGCATAATTTAAACTGAATTAGAAAAGGTACTGTGCAGAAGAAACTGATTATAAACAGAAAAGAAGCATTATGTCTCAGTTAATAGATAGTACAGAAAATTGAGTTCTCTGTGATTTCAGTCAAAATAAAAACAATCTTTTCACTGTGCAGGAGAATCATTTACATATTTACATTAGCATGATTTATGTAGTGTATGTAAAATATTTATCTGCAGTCTAATGTAAGAAATACACATAAGGTAAACTCATTAAAAACATATTAATAATTTCACTTATTTTTGTAAGCTTCAGATTGAGGTGTCAGTATAGGAGGCCAGAGGTCAGGAAGTGAAGTGAAGACTGTATTTTGTGCTTTTATAAAATTTCACCTACTTTTTTGATGTCATATGAATGGGTATAGTTAAGATTACAATTACAATTCTTTAACCACAATTACTGAGGTAATTTAAGAAAGCTTAACAAATAAAAATATAATTTATATGTAAATTGTAATAGACCACTTAAATATTGGTAAGTTTTCACTAAAATTTTTGAATTACTTGAAATATTCCACAGTGTTAAGGGAAATCACTTTTATTTGGGACTAATATAGAATATTTGGGCTTTTCGTTTTATCGGATTTGATTTTGCAAGGGAAGTTTCTTGCTTTCCATTAGTTACACCCCATTTTTCCATAAATTAGCAGCACTGATAGAAAGAACTGACTTAGATTATGCACAGCACTTCTACACATTTTCATGGTTTCTCATCTTGGAATTTTTTTCTCTCTTCACCCAGTGGGTTGTTCCTTGTGAAGAGCTATGATAATTCAGTGACCACCAGGGGGCGCCATGACCTCTGGGTGTCCTGGCCAATCAAGTTCTCACTGTTTGGACTGGCTAATTATGAAATTGTGTGTGTGTGTGCGCACCCACATCTACATGTACATATTACATATGGATACATAATATTTGTACCATTGATATTATATAAGTTTCTCATTCTTTCTTGTACCTATGCTAGCCTATTAAAGGACTTCATAAAAATTAGTGAGATGTCCTCTCACTTGTATCAATCTATAGAGGCCAAGTTAACTGAATAAGCTTAAGGATAAATTAGAAAGTGAATTATTAAAGGGAAAAATCTCTAGCCAATTAAAAAAAAATAAACTGAAGAATTCTGAGTCTTCAGATTGACCTCAGATATTCGCTCTCCTATTGTCCACCCACTTACCTTACAGTGTTCTCCCTTAGGAACAGGGCAAAGCTGGAATGGAACGTGCTCTGGGACTTAGCCATCCAATGTTTTGAAGGAAGGATCCTTTAAAGTTGCCAGAGAACTCTCTTGCTTGAGAAGTATTTTGGAGACAACTCTTCACTGGAATCTTCTGAATAATTAATACTAAAAATGAAATTCTGTCAAAATTTCCCTGGCTAATCTCAGAGAGGTCTAAGAAGAGGTCTTAAAAGTACAAGTGTTTATATATTGTAATAATTTAGAAGAATAATTTTATGTTATAAAGAAGAAAAGCATGAAAAGTACCTGCTAGTTGTGAAATTGTAAGGCTTTGGCCATTCTCTCCCCTAAAGAAGAGTGAAATTCTATTCATTGCTAAAGGTTGTGACATAAAATACCCCTAGATGTGGCATGCAGCTGTCCTGTGTGGAGAACACTGGGAAATCTGTGTAAGAGACAAAAACCTTTATCAGAGAAGCAGACCCCAACCCAATCCCATTTGAATTTTAACACTACTAGAAACTCGCCACAGAACTCTACTGAGGGCAACAAAGTGAGACTCTGCTCAAAAAAAAAAGAAAGAGAAGGGAAGGAAGGAAGAAAAGAAGGAAAGGAAAGGAAAGGAAGGAAGGAAGGAAGGAAGGAAAAGCTGAAAGACTGGGACAGTTCTGACTGAGAAAAAAAAAAATGCATCCAAGTACCTGAAAGAAGAGCTGACTGTAAGGGAAGGAAAACAGTGAACTTAAAATTTGCTGGCAGAAGACACGAGCCTATACTCAAAGGCCCTTATACCTCAGCAACCTAGCTATGGCGTTTGTGCTGATTACCTAAGTACGAAAAAAAGAACTGAACCATTGGAGCTCAGACATTAAGCAACATTGTAGTGATTGTAGTGGGAGTGGAGGTGGTGCCTATAGAACTGGGTATCTTTGTACAACACTACTATATATAAAGGCAGCTTCCAGAAGTTATGCAATATGGCAACAATAAAAATAGTCAGTAGTGAACTGAACATCATGGTAATTTGGATGAAATCTACCCTCTTTGAACTGAGTATATCCCTATGGATTCTTAGACAATGAAGGGGAGGAGGAAGTCTCAAAAGGGAGATTTCCCCTAAATTTGTACAAGCTAATTTGTACGTGACCATATTGGCTACGATGATGTGGTTCAAAGTGATTACAGATTCACAATCTGAATAGAATAATATTCCGGAAGGAAAATAGTGACCAAATTCTCAATTAAAAATAGGCTTTTCAAGTATTTATTAAATATTTAGAAAGGCACTGGGGGCATATGTAGATGAATAAAGCATAACCCAACACTCAAGAGACCTCACACGCCTCAGGATGCCTCTGTGACTCTGGGATTAGATCAGATGCTTTGAGCAATAGGTACCCAGACAGTTGTTCTCAGTGTCTATTTCAGCCCTAACAAAACCAATGATGTCTTCGTAATCCTGCTACTGACCATAAACTCTTCATAATCCTCCTACTGACCATAAACTCTAGGACAATTCAAGGCACAGTCAGTTTACCCCTTGGCTTGTATAAAGTTGTTTTATATTCCCTTCCCTGTACCTACGTCAAATGGAAAGTTTAATACTTTTTTTGCTCCATCTCAGAATCTATCAATTTATTATTATCATTATTTGTTTTCATAGTTGCATTGATGTTAATAAAACTACAGAATTAGCCTGGCACTTTCTTCAGTTGATTTTAGATTAATGAAATGAGTGGGGTCAATCTCAGTTTAATTAAGCATTTTAATATCTGATAGTTTTTCACAAGTCTTTTAACAGGCGGGCATTGGTGGCAAAGTCTATAAAATGTAAAGACATTAAAGACCTGGCAGAAAGTTGCCTCTTTTCATAACCAGAAAAGACAAAATCTACTTTATTTACCTTATAAGCTCAGAAAAAGAAAAAATTATCCTACATCCCAAAAAAGAACAGGATCCCTTCTGAGGCTTCTTTCAACTAGAATTTTATTCTTCTGTATTATCAGATATGTATTTTAATAATTTATAAATTACTTTCATATATCTGTTATTTAAACTTTTGAGGGACCAACTACTTTCTAAGTTTGAAAACATATGCAGTACTAACTTACATAACCTCAGGTGCCTTTGGGGAAATTCCAGTAGATCTTTACCTTTCAAATAAATGATAGTTGTGTCCATTTTAGAGAATTAACAACTGTGACTCAATCAGTTGCACTGGTCCCAAGACTGTGACCAGGGTGGAGAAAGACACTGAATGAAAAGAAAAGGAAAGTGCGAACAAGTTAGAATCATGTCAAAGTGCTGCCTATTCAAATATATTAAAATATGATGAACGTTTTTAAATCTTCTATAGTCAGCCATTTAAATTTGAAATCAACTTTAAGACATAAAGAAATAGATCCAAAAAATGAATGTATATATTTTAGTGTTAGAAATATAAAGAGTTCTTTTAAGTTATAGATGAAATTTGAGTGTGTTAATATATATCTTTGTATAATTGTACAAAATGTATATTTTTGCATCTCATAGAGTATATTGATTAGCATGAAATACCAATATATTCTCTAGTAATACTTATAATTAAATTTTTTTTCAGAGCTTGCCATTATAAGGAACTTGTCCAAACATTAAAAGTAAATGCTTATCATGTCATGTTCGTTTCTTTATTCATGCCTGATTTGAATCGCACAGACCTAGAGATAGTCACCTATTCAAATACACATATCGTGTATCATTTCCCAAATCTACTTGACTCACAGATTTTGCATATTTCTCTACACCCAGTACAGGCCAGATGATCTTCACCTTAGTCTCTACCCAAACTAAGTCTGGCCCTCGGAGGCAGAATTCAAGGAACATGAGTTACATATTCAGACAACTGTTGTTTCATTTTTGTATCAAGGTCTATATCTGGTTTTCTGAAGTTGATATTCAAGTGTTTATTTTACACTCATAGTGCAAATCGGGTAGGGAAACTCTCCACTACCCTTGTCCCTCTAAAATGACCCTTCTCCCCAGATATATATATCTTAGAGCCATAAATAGACTAGGGAGAACCTCCGGGAATAAAATGACTATGGGCTGCAAATAGCAGATGGTCAGGCAAAGGTATGAGAGAAAGGAAATTTCAGGAAAAAAGAGGCAATCTGTAGAGGGAAGAGTAGAAAGTATACTACATATAAGTTGTATAAATTACATGTAAGTTATATTTTCATTGAGAAAAAGTTTAGAAAATTAGATGACTCCCAAATTTTTGGAAGTTCCTATATTGGTTATACGTAAGTGCATAACAAAACCCAAAAGTCAGTGGCTTAACAAAACTAATACTTCTTATCCTATAGTTTCTGTGGATCAGGAGTCCAGTGCAACTTAGCTGGGTCCTCGACTCAGAGTCAAGGTTGCATTCAAAGGTGTTGTCTGAACTGTAATCATCTCAAAATTTAAGGGAAAGATTTGTTTCCTAATACAGATGACTGTTGTTACACCACAGAAGAGATCTGCTTCCAAGTTTACTCACCATGACAGTGGCAGGCCTTGTCCACTATCTGAGAATAGGAGATGTCAGTTCCTTGCCTCAGAGACCTCTTTATAGGGCTGCCCACAGCTCACAACTCGGCAGTTTGTTTACATTCAAAGCCAGGACTACCAGAGAAAAAGTGTGATAAAGGGGAAAGAGAAAATCAGTCTCTTTGCAACTTTAACTCAGAAGTGGTAGCCCATACTTTTCTATTCATCATTATACAAGCTGTTCAGTAAGTTCTGTCCACATTTGAGAGATTAACACAGGTAAGGTTGTCCCTATCAACAGAATATAAGGCAATGGGGCCTACTCTGGTAAAAGTCTGATTTCTACAGAAGTTTAGACTTTGCTAAAAGTTAACCATCCATTGATTCCTGGCTTGCTTTTGTATCTACAATTGCTTACTGCTTAAGAGTCATGAGGAAAACCTTAGTTTTCCAAGGTTAATGACTTCCCCAATCATGTCTATAAAACCTAAAATTGGACTTTAAGATATTTTCTAGCCTCTAAATTCAGGGGGACCAACTGACACCAACTGGACCAGTGGGCCTCTGTGAGAACTGACTCAACAGGTCCTGTGATCCTCTACCCAAGCACCACTCAGCCAAGAAGACCATTTCTGCTTTCCAAACCCATGAGGTCATCCCTAACTGGCAGACCCTATTCCCTACTACTCCCTGTTCACCAAACTCCGTGTAAAAACCTTAGTAGTAAAGCTCTCAGTGGGGAGTTGGATTTCAGTAATTTCTTCCATCTCTTCACTCGGTGCCTTGTGATAGTAAAGACTTTCTCTACCACAAACCTTGCTGTCGAAGTGTGTTGGCGTCCTCCTGGGTAGCAGGCAAGGAATCCAGGACACCAGGACTCAAATCCTGGAAGATGAGGTCCTGGGAGCCATCTTAAAGGATGGCTGAAGGACAGGTCCTCCAGAAATGATCCCCAAAACGATGCAGAACAGGAGGGATGAATATCTCTGCCTCTACCTTGTGAGCATAAGCAAGAAGATGGCCACTGCAAACTACTAAGAGGAATGTCTCCAGACGCTAGCTATGCTGGCACTTTGATCTCAGACTTACTACTCTCCAGAACTGTGAGTAATAAATCTCTGTTGTTTAAGTCACCTAGTCTATGTATTTGTGTTACAGCAACACAAACTGAGACATCATATATACAAATTTTCAATGGGCATATCCTTAGGAGTTGAAATACTGCTTTACAGAGTATGTGCACTCTGTGTTTGATGGTAGTACACACTGTTCAGTTTTACACAGGGTATGTGCACCCTGTGTCTTATTTTTGTTTTTGTTTTGAGATGGAGCCTCAAGCTATCCCCCTGGGTAGAGTGCCATGGCATCACAGCTCATAGCAATCTCCAACTCCTGGGCTCAAGCAAGTCTCCTGCCTCCGCTTCCCAAGTAGCTGGGACCACAGGCGCCCACCACAACGCCAGGCCATTTTTTGGTTGCAGCCATC
>CAUYQV010058306.1:0-10920 GCA_963574575.1 Galagoides demidoff
GCTCACAGCAACCTCCAACTCGTGGGCTCAAGCGAGTCTCCTGCCTCAGCCTCCCAAGTAGCTGGGACCACAGGTGCCCGCCACAACGCCTGGCTATTTTTTGGTTGCAGCCATCATTGTTGTTTGGCAGGCCCGGGCTGGATTCGAACCCACCACCTTAGGTGTATGTGGCTGGTGCCTTAGCTGCTTGAGCCACAGGTGCCGAGCCAGAAAATCGATTCTTGATAATAGCCAGAGGCTATCTGAACAGGGAACACAAATGAAATGGAAAGGTACTTATGTACATGTATACATAGATGTACACACAAACACACAATAAAATATTAACAAATAAGAAGTGTGATTGGTGGTGGTGCCTGTAGCTCAAGCAGCTAAGGTGCCAGCCACATACACTAGAGCTGGCAGGTTCGAATCCAGCCCAGGGCTGCCAAACAATGACAGCTACAACCAAAAAATATCCAGGCATTGTGGTGGGTGCCTGTAGTCCCACCTACTCAGGAGGCTGAGGCAAGCACAGAAGTTTGAGGTTGCTGTGAGCTGTGATGCCATGGCACTCTACCCAGGGCTATAGCTTGAGGCTCTGTCTCAAAAAAAAAAAGAGAAATGAGAATGACATGAAGGTTATGTTAACCAGTTTGATGAGAGTATTTCAAAATGTATATGAAAACAGCACACTGCACCCCATGATTGCATTAATGAACACAGCTATGCTATAAGAAATTTTTTAAAAAGAATATATATTTTGGTATATGTCTAAAGTCACTATTTTGGCTTAAAAGAAATCTTTTACTGAATTGGCAATTATAAACGGAGTACAAATTTGTCACAGCTCGCATTGCCTCAATAACAAAAATGATTTGACTTATACACTACTGTCAAGATTTTGTAAAATAATTTGTTACTTCTCCAAAGATCCTTTTTAAATGAATCAGTTGTTCATAGATTTAGTTATTTATACAATGTTTGTCTCTAATTATCCAGTTTGATTGCTTTTCTTTCCTCAATATACTGTCCTGGTTGTGAGATTCTGTTTGCCTAGTTGTAATGAGGATAACTTTACTTTTTATTATCATTTTCATGATAGAATCTGGAATTTTAAAGATTACAATATCATTTCAAGATTGTCAAAGCTCCCAGCTTGACATACTGTTTCTCAAAGTTTATCCAAAAAGAGAGGATGATGGGCGGAATCAGCAGATACTGATGCTTATTAGCATATAAGAAGTAGGAAGGAAATGCGGAGCTATATTTAATATGATGGGTGATTTACAGTATCTGTGTAAATCAGATCCTCAAGTATCTGTTAAATGGACAGTCTCCCATTTCGTTGTGAATACTTGCTTTGTGGTCTCATCCACTTAGTTTTATTTTTCATTTTCTTTTTTGTAAGAGTAAATTTAAAAACCTGATCACCCACTAGATGTCTTTACTGAATATCTTTAGTTTAATTGCAGATTAAAATGCTTTCCTGAAACTATGCACTTTCATTTCTTAAAATTAATCTTGACATAATCACAATGATGATCCTTTATAATGGCTAATACCAAGTTGCTCTCTGAAGTTGCTTTTGCAAAACTTTTTAGTTTTGTATATTATTTCGTCCTCCACGGTAAAATGACAGAGTGAGCATATCGCCTAAAAACCAAGACCATCGCTCTAGCGCTGCCTATCACCCTATTTGTGCTTACCCGAGCATTTATGTATTAGTTCTTAATGGTAAGGGGCTACAAGGTTACTACACCTGAGAGAAAAGTCTGTAAGTCAGGCTTTCTAATTAATCACTGGGAGGGTTCAGCAAGGTCTAGCTATTTCTGTAAACTGAAGCATTTATGCACTCTCTTGCAAGCGTTGATGATGAAAATGGCAGGGAATGTTTTATTTCTCTAAGTTTCTGCAGTTCGGTTAGTAATAATGAACCCTTTACACGTCTCTGTGTGTACACATGGATGCCATCATTAAAACTGGGGTCTTTGTTCACCTTAGGACAGTTTTAAGAAAACCAGTATCTTAGGAATGACGCTAAAATGCCACCCGTGGCGCTCTGAATTGGGGGCTGCCGCCTCAGAGCGAAATGATTGAAGGCGGACCCATCAGCAGCAGCTGCCTGGTTAGGGGTCACCGCACCTCGGGGGAGCCTAGGCCCTGTCGTTCCCAAAAACTGCAGTGCCATATGCAGCCGAGGTCTGGGTGAATTAAAGCGCTAGTGCTGGGGCTTTCCCAGACCTACCTGGGCCAGAGATGTGGATACATGAAACGGCGCAGTCTGTGCCTGGCGTCGGCGCTGCTGCAATTCCAGGTACCGCAGCCCGCGCCCTCGGAAGCAGGAATCGCTGCCGACCTCGACGGAAGCAGGAATCGCTGCCGACCTCGACGGCCGCGCCTCCTGCCGCAGCCTGGTCTTTGACGTAGGCTGCTAGGCTGCTGGAATGACTCGTCCTCTAAACATGGTAATGGTGATTGTTTAAGCCCAGCAAGTGTAACACAAAGATGCGTGCTCCGTCTGCTCGAGTTCCTGCCCCTCAAATGCAGCCCTCCATCCCTGTGCCGCTTCCGCTTCCTCCCCTTCATCCTTCCTCGTTTCTGGAATCCTTCCATTCACACTTTGGTGGCAGAAGATGCCACATGCAGTGGCTTGTGTTTTGCAGCTATGTAGATGCCAGCAGGCTGACAGGAGAGTGTTTGGCCAAACTTTAGTCTGGCCTCTGACCCTCCTCCTAGGCCCATCTGTGCACTTCCTTGTAAAATCCAGTTTAGCTAAAGTATCCTGCTAAGTCAGTTTAGCCAGAACGCCGGTCTTTGATATAGCATCTCCTAGATATCCTCACCCTCCACCACCTTCCACATGGTATCTGATCACCCTGTCCCTCTGCCTCTAGAATCCTGGTAGGTCGGTTTAGCCAGGATCCCCTGACCTCTGACCCCCCACCCTGCTCCTTGGTCATAAATTCCCCCTTGCCCCTGCTGTGTTTCAAGTCAAACCCAGTCCCTCCCTTTGCAAGACCCTTGTCCTAGAGGTACCATTTCCTCCTATGCAGTGGTCCTAAACAAAGCCTTTCTCCTTTGTGCTCTAATAAGTGTCACTGCATAAATTTTTCTTTAATACCGCTCATGGCAGGGCCGGGAACATGGCTGTGGTCTGAGGCTCTACTGACTTCTGTTAAAGACAAGCATCTTCCCAGACACTGGAGCAGCCCAGGGCTGTGGGTCACCTCACAGCACTTTCCTTCCACTTCAACCAAAATAGCTCCGCCATTTGCGTTTTTCCATATTCTGCTTCCAAGGAATATTTTTGTGCCAATGCTGCTATCATTTAATCAAAAGAACAAGAACTTTCTGTATAAATTCAAAGAAATTAATTCTCAAGATCCTGATGTGTATGTTTAAATTCTGTATTTCTAGAGGAACAGAAGCTTTGAGGAGCAATGGACATGTCCTCTCTAAAGTGGGGACAAGTAGCAGAGAAGAAACTGTGTGCAGGAGGGCAGCCTCCAGGCTGCCAGATTCTAGAATTTATATAAAAAGGAGAAGACAGACGACGAGGAGGAGGAGATAATAGTTGCACTGGTGTCGGGGGTTTGGAGATAATAGCTGTACTGGTGTAGGGATTTTTTCCTTTGTGAGTTGGTTTAGTTTGTTTTCTGCTGTGTTGTTTCAGGGGTCAGCAGTAGGAGAGGTGTGTCTTCATCTAGTTTGCAGGTCCGTGGTCATGAGTTCTAAGTATCAGTTGTCTTGTTTGGACTGTAGCCTCCCACCTTAAGTAACTGTCTCCCCCAAATATTTCCTTTTTCCTTTAGCCTGGTCCTATAAGTACAGAATGACCTTAGAAGTGTCATCAGTAGAAAATAAAGCAGAAATGGAGGAAGGTGGATCAGAAATCACAGGAAAGACAACTGTAAGCAAAAGAAGAATGTAATGATTTCAGGATTTTGATTGCGTAAGTTATCGTGGTTGCTGACTTAGCTGGACTCCCTCAGAGACAGACCCCAAGATGAGAATTAAATGCACATGGTGCTCTGGGAAGTGCCGGGGTATTAATTAACAGAGGACTAGAGCTGATATTGGGAAAAGGAGGAAAGGAAAGAAAGAGTGCAAAATTAAGCCAGCTACCCCAGAGGAAATGAAGCTTCATCCTTCAAGGCAGGCCTGGAGAACAGTATAAAACACACCTCAGAATTGGCCTGGCCATGGAGTGGGGGAACGGAGGTATTTATATCCCTACAACCTTCATGTTTTAGTTAAACAGGGGAGTATTAAACCCACACCTACTAGCAGAATAGAATCCAGCAGCCTGGAAGCCGCCCTCTGCAGACAGGAAAGTTCGGCCAGTAGTAGTAGTCAGACTACAGGGCACAGAAACAGTAAGGGGCTGCGAGAGCCGAGGGCAGATCTCCAGCAGCATCCACCACTCCAGTCGTTCCATGTGTCCATGAGTGAGACCCCAGGTAGGGATGCGCTGCATTTTGGCAAGGAGGAAAAGGTTTGCTGTGAGTTCTGATTATAACTGGTATAGAATTGGCCTGTGGTTCTATAAATAATAGACTTTTAGATATTAATTGTATGTAACTTTATATTATTTGTGACCACAGCATATATGTGCCTTTATTGGTAGTTCTCAAATATTTCAAATTGAATAAAATTATTTTAATTTGTGATAATATCTTTTATGTTCTATGATGATAATAGAATAGGATAAAATCTGTATTAGAATTTATTGGACTGCTTCATAGAAATCATAAATTATCTTGGTTGGAATAGAAATTAAGGTGATATTAATATATATTTTCATAGAAAAAAAATTCAAACTCAAGAATTTAAAAATTTAACTTAAAGGAATTGGATGGAGTAGTCAGCATGGGGAGTGGAAAGGTTATCATCCTGTAGACAGATAGAAGTGGGTGAGAATTCTACCTCTGCCATTCTGCCTTGTGACCCTGAGTAAGACACGTCATCTCTTAATCTCAGCATCTTGCTCTCTAATCTGGAGACTATTTTGAAACCCCACAGAGTGATCATGAGGATTTGGGGAAAGGCTGTATGGACAGGACCCCAGCCTCTGACGTGCAGTACAGTGTATACCCAGCTAAGATTCACTTAGGACCCAGGTGAATATATGGCAAAAAACAAGGAGGGGGGTGGGCTTCTCCCACCTAATAGGCACAGTGTAAGGGTGTGTGGCACACAACTACAGAGGGACTTTGCCTAATACCAAATATTGTGACCTTTTTGTACCCTCACATTAACCTGAAATAAAAACAAAATACTAAACAGAAGTGATTAAATGCTGTTTCGTACTATAAGTGTTAAGTATGAAGGGGTTCAGGGTCACTGAAAGCTGAAGTAATCAGAGAAGATTTTGTGGAAATGTAACTTGAGTCTAAAAATAAGAGGGGGGCTTAGGTTAGGGGAGTGAGAAGATGTGATCTTGGCAGGTGTGAGCGTAGAAACTGCAGAGATGGCAAGTGGTAAGGGCAAGGGAGAGTGGGGCAGACAGACAGGAGGGAGGCAGGGGCTGGGTTTGGAGACAGACAATTCACTCTATTTTGGATTTCTAGAGTTTGAGGTAAGAAGCAGATGGCTGAGTAAGAACATACTTTGTGTAGTTGAGAAGGAAGCAGGCAGTCTGAAGAGGCTGCAGATTTCGGAGTGGTGATAGTTGATAAACCCAGCAAATCCTCGGGGAGAGGACTGAATCTGGGAGTGCTAACAGAGTTGCAGGATGGAGAAGAGGGCAGGTTCTATGAGAAAGAAACCCATGGTGGGGGGTCAGAATAGGGGCAGAAGAGCTCTGCGGGCAGTGGGTGGGCTGAAGGGGAAGAGCAGGATGGCCTGAGGGAGCCCTGGTTGGAGCAGCTCCGGGTGGAGCAGGACGCTGACAGCGCGTGGCCTCCAGTGCCCCTCCTTCCCTGGGCTCACAGTGCTGCCATCACCACCCTGCTCCTTCCTCTGTCTCCTGCCTCCACATTCCCACCCCACCCAAATGACACACATTTTATGAGTGGTGCCTGTGGCTCAAGGAGTAGGGCGCCAGACCCATATGCCAAGGGTAGCAGATTTAAACCCAGCCCTGGACAAAAGAAAAAAAAACAAAAGACAAATAACACACGTTTTAGTTGTTTGGTCCCAACAGGGCAAACAACTTCCTCTTATTCCCCCTACTGAGGCCAACTAAATCTTTAAGAAGAGGCTTCACAAAATAGGAAAACATGACAAAAATAAATAAACAAAGGGCAGTCCAGAGCGGGACTCTCACTGGTTTGGATCCAGCCTCTCCTGTTTACAATTTTCATGGCTGGTGCAAGCTGTGTAACCTCTCTGTGCCTCAGTTTTTTCATGTGAAAAATGGGAATAATACATGATGGTAAAGTGACGATGCTATCGCCAGACGCCTGAATTCAAATTCCAACTCTGCCGTTTACTGGCTATAATCTTGGATAAATCACTTACCTCTTTGGAGTTCAGTTTCTTCAGCTGTAAAATGTGGAAAGTAATACTAATTCATTGGTGTGAGGATTAAAAGAGTCCATACATGTGAACTGTTTAGTAGGTACTTGCAGGTATAGGAGGAGTGCGGGCTCTCTCTCATGGTCTTGGATGTGGGACAAGATGACGTCGTCTGGACTTTCTTCCCCTGGGGGAGCACCAGGCTTCCTAGACAGCCACGATGAACTGTGAAATCATGGTCTTGTGACTGCTGCTGTGTGTGGTGCCACTTCTGTTCCCTGGGTATCAAGGTGCACAGGACCTGTCCCCGGTGTGGATTGTGGGTCGCTGCCTGCCATGTGTGACCTAGCTCCCCGGCGGACTTGCCCTGCCTGGTCCTCCTGCCACTGTGTGAGTCGGATAAAGCCAGTGACACCTGCCCTCCACACCTGAGCTCCTCTCCTATTTGGCCGAATTAGACTGCAGACATTATGATACTTAATTAGCAGTCACTGTTAGGTGTGTGTGATTAATGCAGCAGTCTCCTCACTAGGACTGCAGGCGCTGTCCCACTTACACCCCAGATGGGGTAGAGAGGCCAACCCAGGTCCTGGCAGACAGGCCTCCAGCGCGGACACAACTTCTTTCCTCTTGACAGTCAGGCACAAGATGAAAGCACCACCCTTTTTCTCACCCATCTGGGCTGCTCTGACTTCCTTTTTGAGACCTATTCTTTTCTGTGGTGGCTATGTGTTGACCCCACACTTCAGGTGAACCTCTTCAAATCGAGGAAAAAACATTTTAATAAAATCCACTACGTGTGGTATTCATATCACATGACTTAAGCACAATAAAAGAAGCAGCTAATTAGTAACTGGGTAGAGAACAGTAAGAAAGGAACTTTGTTCTGGGAATTTCACGGTTATAGCTCCAAAAACTTCCCTTCTCTAATAGTGCCAGGGTGGCATCTGCCCTCAGTTCTTGGTGTGTTCTTGGCTGAAAAATAATCAGACTCACCAGAGTGCAAAGTCCAACTTTCTGGTCCTATTATCCTGGTTCTCTGGTTCCTTAGGAGGGAAAAGTCACCAGCAGGACCAGTTTGACAGAGGAACCACAGAGACAATGTCACATAAGCAGCTCTTGACTGTGGAATGGAACGAGCCTATCTGGGGACACAGGGAGGGACAAACAGACTGACTCACACCCTTCCCCACTGGCTCTCTCAGGGCATTTCCTTTACTGGCCCAGTCTGGGGAGGGCTCTGGGGAGGTGTAGGATGGTGCCTAATGACCAATAGGTGTCCTCCATTTCATCTGCATATCTGAGCTCCCTCTCTGAGAGGGGGAGGGGAATGCACAGGCTGAGCACCCTCCCTCCTTCTGGGTTAGGTGTAGCAGTTATTCAGGACAGAATTAAGAGTGGGCCAGCACTAAAACGGGTGCCCACCCTTCTCCTTCCTGGATAGAGCACTCTAGCCAGCTCCAAAACAGAGCGCCCTGTGCCTAGAAGAGCTGGAGGCCCTGTCTGCCTAACAAAGCAGGAGAAGCTGATTCCACATCCAAAAAATCTGCTGAGGGTTTCATGGCAAAGAGCTGGGGGCTTTTCAGGTTGGGGAGTGCACTTGAGGGGAGGGAAACCTTGCTGAGGCTGGACCCTGGACTTACCATTTCCTCCCTGACGTCTGTAAAGGTGGGCAGCAGGTAGCTCCATCCTGAGCTAAGCCGTGACTAGGCCAACATTCTGCCACTAGCACAGACCAGGATAGTTCAGGAAAGCTCTTGGCAACTAGGTAAAGCCCTGCCTTTACATCCCCGTCGTGTGGATGCTGCAGCTTCCAGATGCTGATCGCGAGTACACACGTGTACACGTGTAAGGACACTTTAAATAGTCATTTCCCCAAAATATCAATCTATAAAACACAAACAGTAAATTACTTTTGACCATAAAAGAAAATTAGATTATCAGAAGTAGGGGCTATGGATCATAAATCACAAGTGATACAGCTGAACTTTTGTACCATTTAACTAATCACTTAGCTATCAGGGCACTGGGGAAATTACAATAAATTATATTTTGTGGGATCGGCACCACACAAACGAAGCCAAAAATATTATAGACGTGACCTTCACCTTGTGTGATGTCATTGAAAAAATGGTACTGCCCTAGTAACTCCATAGGGCTAATTAGTTTCAGAGAACACACAAGAGGCAGCGATGTCACCAAGATTTTTATTTTCTTTCCCGTGGGAAGTTGGGCTAATAAAAATGAAAAACATTTCAAGTAGCTAAGTAAGAAAGAAGAGTTTGCACAGAATTAGAAGGAAATGCTTTAGCGCTGTCCCCTAAGAAGGCCTGGTTCTGTTCCTCTGTAAGCTGCAGATCTTACTTATTCTTTTCTTGTGCATCTTTTCCCATTGACTTGGGGATCTTTGAAATGGTCATTGTTTCCAAAACCTGCTATAACGATGGATTTTTTAATTTGCTGAAGAACATGAATCCATTTAATCAGATAGGGAGCTCTGCAGATAGGGAGACATTTATCTGTATAAAATATGCGGCTTTGTTTGGTCTCTGCTCTTGGATCCCCAGTGGGGGCGGAGGTGAAGTTTCCACAGTCATGCTGATTTCAGATGAATAGGTTTGCTGGTGTCAAAGGCAGGCTGCAGCACTCCGCTGGCATCTGGGGTACAGAAGGCTAATTCTTCTGAATAGAGCCATTGATGATTACATTTTGGAGAAACTTAATCATAGAGTAATTAGGCTTTAATTCTTACAAAAACTTACAATTAATTGGATCTTTTATACAACTTTTTTTGTTTGATTTAAAGTACCATGTAGGTTAGTTAGAGAAACTTAATTTAAATATGGATTTAATTAGAATTGTTTTATGATTTTAATGAGTCCTAAAAGTCTTTTGATGAGCTGCCCATATAATTATGGTATTTAAAATGATTGGGTAAATGCATACTTTTATAATTTACCTTTCAGGAAACTGTATTTTTATGGAAGCTAATTTTTTTGGCATGATGAATTGTTTCATTTTGTGTTCAGTTTTTGTGGGGGTGGGTACTTTGTCCCACCCCTAATCACCCAAATGTTTTCTTTCTAGAATGAAATTAAATGTTCATTGAATCAAAAGCATCAGGCTAGTAGCCCATGCTACAGTTAAATTTAATCACAGAAATATTTTTGTTTTCATTATAGAGGAGACTATATCACTTCTCAAACAGTTAACTGGGATTTCAATTTTCCTATATAACCAGGTAAAACAAGTTACCTGAAGACAAGCTCTTTTTCTATAAAAAAATATGAATTTAGGCAAATTACCCGAAATTTTTAAAACAGAATTTAATATTCAGTTGTCAATTTTTAAAGTACTGTCAAAACAAAATGAGTCCTTCCAGTAAAGGTGAAAAACTCAAAAATAGAAAAGAATAGAAAACATAAGATGCTTTCGTCCCTGTGAACAGGTGACATTTCTACACATACCCAGATAACTGGCATTTGGTGGCTTTCTGCTGGTTTTTTTAAAGGATGCATTAAGTAATATTAGAACACATCTTTCTTTTCCATTTTTAGTGGTACTATTATTATTTTCTCTCTTTTATGTTATATCCTTCATTTTCTAGTTTAGGTGAAATTATTTACACGTTTCTCAAAAAAACAAATCAATTTACCACATCAAAACAGTGTAGGAGAAAAACCATGTGGTCATAGCAATAGATATAGAAAAACATTGGACAAAGCCATTTAAGTTAAAAATAAAAGAGGACATGGCAAGTTGATCAAGGACTCCTATGAAAGACCTACAGCTAACATACCCAAACATCAGGAAGAAGGCAAAGATGTCCTCTCCCATCACTTTTTTTTTTGAGGTAGAGTCTCCAGCTATCCCCCTGGGTAGGGTGCTGTAGCATCATAGCTCATAGCAACGTCCAACTTGGGCTCAAGCATTCCTCTTGCTTCAGTTTTTCTATTTTTAGTAGAGATGGGGGTCTTGCTTTTGCTCAGGCTGGTCTCGAACTCATGAACTCAAGCAATCCACCTGCCTAGGGTCCCAGAGTGCTAGGATTATAGGCATGGGCCACCACCCTGGCTTCTCCCACCACTTTTATTTAACATTATACTGGAAATCCTAGCCAGTGCAATCACACAAGCAAAGGAAATAAAGAGCATGAAAACAGAAAAAGAAGAAGCAAAGCTGTTCTTATTTGCATACGACATGTATGGGTAGAAGACCTGAAGGAATCCACAATACAGTTGTTGAATCTAATGAATAAATTTAGCAGATTTTCAGGATACAAGATCAATTAAAAAAACACGTATTTCTGTATTTCGGTAAAAACAACAGACAGTGAAAAATTTTGAAAACTGCATTTAAAATAGATAAAAATTACTCAGGAATAAATATAGCAAAAGATGTGCAATACTTAAACCCTGAAAAGTATGGAACATGGAAAAAGGAAGTAAAACACTACAAAGGGTTGGTAAAATAAGTAAA
>CAUYQV010058308.1:0-37188 GCA_963574575.1 Galagoides demidoff
GCGCCCGCCACAATGCCCGGCCATTTTTTGGTTGCAGCCATCATTGTTGTTTGGCGGGCCCGGGCTGGGGATTCGAACCCGCCACCTTAGGTGTACGTGGCTGGCGCCTTAGCCGATTGAGCCACAGGCGCCGAGCCTGGAAATGTTCTTAACAAAATGTTGGAGGTGGAAATTACTCTGACAATGAACCATTTTAATTTAAGCTTGACCAGTGTGGTCCCTAAGGCCGAGAGTGAGGGAGGTATGTGGATTGGATCCCTTTCAGTCGTGAGACCTCCTGGGGGGGGTGTCCTGCTGCCAAGGCCCCAAACTGGTGCTGGAGCTTGTGCTGCCCGTCCCCATGCCCACTGTGGAGCCCTCAGGCAGTGGGGGTGCTGCTATCCTGTGACTGTCCCCCAGTTCCCGCTTCTCAGCAGTCCAAGCTGCATTCTACAGACCCCTCTGGCCTGAGTCTGGCTTCCCTTGCCTCTCCCAGAGGGCTTGCCATATGCTCCTTGCGTCTGTGAGGCACACTGACTAGCACAGCATTTGCTGGGGCTCAGAGTGAGCAGAGAGGCTGGGCACAGGGTGGGAGGCTTGGCTGTCCAGATGGCCTCCCTGCTGCCTGCAGGTTCCAGGCACTTGAGAGCAGACAGAGTGGGCAGGGAGTTACGTGGCGGGTGAAGAGACTCTCTGGAGTTAGGTTCTGATCTATATTGTAAGTCACCTTCGCTGGTGGCCCCAGGGAAGGTTCTGAGATCCAACTTCCAGGGCCACCAACTTAGGCTTGGAAGAAAAACACAAGGACTCTCTCCTGGGCGACTCCTCAGGCCCTCCCTGCCCACACCCCCACTGGGTTCTTGGTTGTACTGACATCAGTCTTTGCAAAATGGCAGTAGGAAGGAAAATGTGCTCCAAAAATTGTACAAAGTAGATTTTTTTTTGAGACAAGTCTTACTCTGTCACCCCTAGTAGAGCGCTATGTTGTCATCATAGCTCACAGCAGCTTCAACTCTGTGCCTCAAGTGATCCTCTTGCCTCAGCTTCTTGAGTAGCTGGGACTACAGGCGCCGGCCACAATGCCCAGCTAGTTTTTCTATGTTTAATAGAGATGGGGTCTCCCTCTTGCTCAGACTGTTCTCAAACTCCTGAGCTCAAGCAATCCACCCACCTGGGCTGCCCAGAGTGGTAGGATTACAGGCTTGACTATGCCTGGCCACGAAGTAGATTTGTAAAAACTAAGGGCCATTTTTAGAACTGCACTCCACCCCTGACAGTGTGCAAAAATTAAGACTCCACTGTCAGGTCCTTGGTCCTATGGGAAGACAACACTATCTAGGCCAGGGGTCCTCAAACTTTTTAAACAGGGTGCCAGTTTACTGTCCCTCAGACCATTGGAGGGCCGGACTGTGGGCTCCAGGACGAGTTGTCTGCTAAGCAGGATAGGCAGCGGAGTGGTGGCAAAAACAACTGGCGGGCTGGATGAATGTCCTAGGCGGGCCGCATGTGGCCTGCAGGCCGTAGTTTGAGGACACCTGATCTAGGCTTTTCACAGTCTAGATCTCACTCTAACTCTCTCACACTCAGACATGTCGTGTCCCACACACACACACACACTTGTGCACTCCCAAACACACTTCCACCCCCTCACACGCTCCCGCCAACATACTGTGTCTCTCACACTCATGCACATGCACTATTCCTGTGAGCCAAGTGCCAGTCCTGCCCTGGACACTTGCCAAGCCTGGAGGCAGGGCCCCTACCTGGTGGCTGACTATGGTCATCCAGAGCGCCCCCCAGCATGTTCTCACCTTTTGGTGTAGTCCTAGGAGGCTGAGGACGTGGACCCTGGAATTCAGACGTTGGAGTCTGTGCCTCAGTCTCCTCACTCATGAAGGGAGGACACCACCTCCTACTTCACAGGGGTGCTGTACAAATTCGCCAAATTTCTGTATGTAATGCACTTAAGACAGTGCCTGACACGTGTGTAGAAAGCATTGGTCAGTGTGAGCTGCTGTCCTCAGCATCTGATCCTAAATCATCCCTGTCTGGCCTGTGGCTCCCAAGTCCAGAGCAGGAATTCAGTACCTCACTAGGACTAAGAGAGAACAAATGTGTTAGTTTTCTGTTGCAGCTGCAATAAACTACCACAAATTTAGTGTCTCTAAGCAATGCAGATCTATTCTCTTACAGCTCAGAAGGTCAGAAGCCAGGGCTAGAGTCAAGGGGTCAGCAGGGCTGCACTCCCTCCAGCCATGTCCTTGCCTTGTCCTGCTTCTAGAGCGACATTCCCTGCGTTCCTCGGCTCCTGGCCTCTTCCTCCATCTTCAGGGCCAGCAGTGAGCATCTCGCTTCTGTGGTCCCATTTCCTTCTTCCTCTGCAGTCGAATCTCCCCCTCTCCCACTCATAAGAGCACTTGTGATTCCATTTAGGGCCTGCCTAGACAATCCAGGAGAGTCCCCCACCTCAAAATCCTTAACTTATTCTCATCTGTAAAAGTCTCTTCTGCCATGTATGGTCATGTCCACAGGTCTGGGGATTAGGCTGTGAACACAGTTAGGGGCCATTGTTGCTACAGTTGAGGCAGGAGGAAGCTCTCCTGGGTCCTAGCCAAGTTCTGGAGGAACTTAGTATCCATCCAGACCCAGCCAGGCTGTACGAACTGCCAGAGTCCCCCTGTCCCTCTGTGTCAGCTCCAGGTCCTCTCCATGTGAGGGCAGAGTTAGCGTCTCGGCTGCTGGCTCCCAGGGCCCAGTGCATGCAGGCACTAGATGGTTACATGTTTCTGAGTAAAGGCAAGCAGACCTTGATGTGCTATGTGTGTCCTTTTAGGCCATGGTGAGTGTCACTGTGGGGAATGCAAGTGCCATGCAGGTTACATTGGGGACAACTGTAACTGCACGACAGACATCAGCACGTGCCGGGCCAAGGATGGCCAGATCTGCAGCGACCGCGGCCACTGCGTCTGTGGGCAGTGCCAGTGCACAGAACCAGGAGCCTTTGGGGAGACGTGTGAGAAGTGCCCCACCTGCCCTGACGCCTGCAGCACCAAGAGGTAACAGCCCTCTGATAGTCCCCCACTTCCCATCCCTGCCAGGCCTGATCTCCAGCTGCTCAGCCCTCAGGGCCAGCCAGCCTCCTTTTCCCCTGTCCCTAATCTGCCACCCACCTGGCCTCACTGGGGAGCAGAATTCTTACTAACCATAACTAAAATAGTAGCTTTGAAGTTCCATGGAGGTGTCTTAAGAAAACAAGAACAAAACAGAACACAGATAACACCACTGCAATTCTGTTCCTAAAACCAGTTTAGAAATTACAGGAGTACAAAGTTGAATGAACTTCAACTGGTGTTAGTACCAAAAACAGCACCTTGTCAGAGCCGTTGGTGCGCTGTGGCGTATTTTCAGAAGGGGATGCACATGAGTCCTTTTTCAGATGAATTTGATCTCCCCTATGGGCATCTCCCAAGCAGTGTTTCACAGAGCACCCGTGTGGGAATGCTGGTTTAAGATCAATTGGATAGAAAGGGACCCGACCTAGATAAGGCGTGCCAGAAACAACTGCAACGGCTTTTGAATTTTCTGCTCCATTTATACAGATAATGGAGCACCGGCCCCACACTGCTGCTGAATGCAGTGATGGCCCAGACTCGGGCAGGGCCTGTCCTGACTCAGCCATGGGCCCCTGTGGCTGTGGTGAGGTGCTTCACATTCTACCAGGGTGCCCAGAAAAGGGAATTGCGGACGATGCCACCTAGAATGCAAGAGTGATATTTGCTCTTTCAGTTTACTGTAGAAATAGCTGTGTCATCATGATCCATGCTAAGGAGGCAGGCAGGAGGGAACAGGGACACTGATGGTCAGAAACAAATAATGCAAACAACATTCCTCTTTGGCAAAGGCGCGAAACTGTGTGATTTTTCTCCTGGCGAATTTCCGTTCTGAGCGTCCAGCTCAGGCTGAGAATGAAATGAGCTCATGCTCCCTGAGCCCACAGTGGCTGCTGGTCAGTCCATACTCACAGACATTCCCGGTGCCAGAACCGTGGACTGGACATGTGCCATGACTAATCCAGGTGTAGGAAGCTGGAAGCTGGCTGCAGGTGGAGAGACAAGACAGACAGGGCCAGGGTTTCATTTTGTTTAATTGGAGGGGGTGGGAGAGAATAAGAAAGAAGAAAACCAGAGCCACTTTAGACCTGCTAAGAGTGGAGGGAGGTGGGGGGAGAGGGAGAAGTGTGTGTCTTGCCCCTGGAGCCCAAATAGCTATCGCCATCTGAGCATGAACCTTGGCCATTAGCAACACCTTGTGCCCAAGGGAGGTGCCCCACCCCCAACACCTGCAACAGCACCTCTGAGTGTGCACTTCCCGTCCCCAGGTTATGGGGGTGTGGGGGCAAAGCTAGGACAGCACACATGGAATCAATAAAAGGCAATGCCGCCCTCCCGTCTTCCCTTCCTGTGAACAGTGAGGCAATGTAGGGTTAAAAGGCTCAGGGGAAGACGGCCCTTGCTTTAAATCAGGCATCCTCAGACTATGGGCCGCAGGTCACATGTGGCCCATCTGTGGCCCACCTAGGACATTAATCCAGCCTGTCAGGTGTTTTTGCGGCCGCTGCTGCCTGTTCTGCTTAGCAGCCAACTCTTCCCGGGGTCCTCAGTCCGGTCCTCCAACGGTCTAAGGGACAGTGAACTGGTCCCCTGTTTAAAAAATTTGAGGACCCCTGCTTTAAATGCTTAAAGCATTTATTTCCTAGAAGACATAGACTTGATAATTAATTATCCATTACACAATACCAAAGGATCAGGGAGGGCAAAGAGAGGCCACAAGGGAGCATCACTGTGCCTTCTTATTTGTTTCTCGGCCACACTGACCCTCTGTTTTTGTCATGCCCTAGAGGGAACATTTTTTTTTTTTAAACAAAGTCCTTTTGATGGTGACTTATGTCAGGCTCTTTTTGCTTACTTCCTTCTCTGCTGAGAGCTACCAGGTTTTGAATGTCCTATGTCCCTTTTCCCCCTACGGTTACAGGGCAGCCAGTCTCTACTTTCCAGAACTAACCAAAGAGACCTTTCATTTTGGGTGAGTGCACACTCAGCACCAGCTGATTTCAATTAACCAGCTCTATGTGCAAAGTCTCTCTAAAAGACTTTTCCCTTTTTTATTTTAAAGGGCAGACTTATTTTAATACGTGACTACACCGTGTTATGAGTTTCAACTAGTACATGGAGCATACCAAGTTAGACTGATATGTCCACGTGGACAAGGAGGGGCTATTTCCTGGAAGTGGTCTGGAGCTGTGGTTTAACAACAGAGCATCAGATGTGGGGTGGATAGGATCCTGGCTGGGACGGGTAGCAGCCGTCTTCTTTGCCCTGTGTTTGTTAATACAGGAGGCTGGCGTAGGGGCAGGACAGGTCAGAGAGGGAGCCACCCCTTTCCGGCCTCCAGCCAAGTCTCAGCTGCCTGCCCTCCAGGGCTGTGACTGTCTAGGGAAATGTAAGCATTACCAACTCTGTTTCCAATTCCAGAATGTTCCTATCAAGTCAGTCTCTGGAGAGTGGGTTTTGTGGTCCATTCTGGGATAGTTGAATTCTTTTTTTTTTTTTTTAATTTTAGGTTATTGTGAGGGTGCAAACAACCAGGTTACAATTTTGTTGAATTCTTAAGCATACTAGAACCTTCTTAAGACATTCTTATCCACTTTCTCTTTGTGATCTACTCACCTACCCATTTCTTCTTAATGTTCAGAAAGTGGTGCAGGGTCTTGGGGAGGGGCTTGTTGAGAGAGGGGCGCCTGGCTGCCAGATGTAACTTTGCCTCTTGGGCCTCAGTTTTCCCCTCTAAGCAGGAGGAGCCGGATGAAGTGATCCCTGAGTTCCCTTCCAGTTCTGATATTCTACTTCACAGCTTTTGCACTGGAAAGGTTTTAGTGCCTGGTCTCCTAGTCCCAGGGAATTAAAAAACAGATGATAATGATGGCAATGCATTGTGGTCGTACATCCCTTTAAATTTTTGCTGGAGAGCTTTCCAGATGCATAGTCCCTTTGGTGCCCACAGGCCTATGGGCTGCAGGGCAGTTGTACCCCCATAGCCAAGGCTTCAAGAGGTCACCCCTGCACTCCAGTGAGTGCCCCCAGAACTCCTGGCTCATGTATCCTAACCCAGCCTCCCAAGGGGCCCTCCTGCAGCTCTCACCGCCCACCATGCACCTTTGCTCACAGAGTCCCTGAGGTTACATGTCAGCCCCACCTACCCCTCCCTGGAGTTTAGTTCTCACCATCTTGGGCCCGCTCAGCCACATCCCCAGCCCCCTAGAGGAGTTGGGCTGCCTGCCTTCCCGCCAAACTGCAGCCCTGTGCCCTCAGGAACCCCATTCTCCTCCATGTCACCTAACCTAGAGGGAGAACATCTGGAACTGGATTTTGACTATCTAAAGGGTAATAAGAAAATTTAATGGAACAATGTAATTAAACATTCACCACACTATCTGGTTTAAACTTTTGGCTTAGGTAGGAGAAGAGGGCTTCAGTGTCCCTCCCTGGCTCTCATGCATTTTCTAGAGAAGGCCCCTGTTATAAAAGGGAGATTCCCCAGGAGGAAACTGTCACCTATAGCCTGTACCAAAGCCTAGTGTAGACTGACTGACAGGTAGGAGGACCCCATCAGGTGGGCTCTGTCAGAAGGGAGAGGGGGCTGGAGTCCAAGGTTGTCCAAGATGGGGGCTGTCTGCCCTCACTGTGAGTCAGAATAGCCAGGGAGGCCCCAGGTCGGAGGTAGGGTCCCTTTTCTTGGGAAGGCCCTTGGAGACTCTGATTTGAAGGAGGACAGGAGCCCTGTCCTGGGCGATAACTAGTGTGGAATCCTGGGAATTGGCAATGTGGAGGCATCAAGCATTATGGGGGTGGGAGGACCCCTCCAGGTGCCAGGAATACAAATTTTTATTTCTCGTGTGGAGCAGTACTCCTCAGCCAGGTGCAGATGGACTGGGCTCCTGGTTTCAGAATCTGGAAGGTCTGTAGCTTGACAGGTAGAGGAGATGTGCCCTGAGCTCATCTGTGTTCCTCCGAGAACTCTTGGGCTTCCCACACAACAAGAGGGGCAGAGCACAGACATCCCTGAGGCAAAAGAAGTTAAAGCCCCTGAGAGCTGCCCAGTGGGAGCCCAGTCCCTCATGTGGCTCTGTCCCACACACCTGACACTCACGTTTACTTCCTCTTTCCAAAGAGACTGTGTCGAGTGCCTGCTGCGTCACTCTGGCAAAGGTGACAACCAGACCTGCCAGAGCCTGTGCAAGGACGAGGTGATCACCTGGGTGGACACCATCGGTGAGTGGGCTCTGCAGCCCTGGGTAGCCGCCTGGAGATTGTCTTCTTCGTGGGGAGGAGAGTAATTTAGCCTGGACTTAGGAAGCACAGCCCAGGTTTCCTTGGTGTGACTGCTGGCTCCCCGAGAGGACACCATGCTGGGACCCCCACCCACTGCCAATGGGGATGTAACATGAGGAGACACTTGGGAAAATAGCTTGACGGTTCCCTACAAGTCAAATGTAGAGTCTCCACACAGAAACTTGAACGTAAATATTCATAGCACCATTATTCATAATAGTCAAAAGCTGGAAACAACCCATCAAGTGATGAATGGCAAAGAAACTGTGGTGTGTCCACAATGTGGAATACTATTGTGCTGTGAGGAGGAGTGAGGTGCTGACAGTTGTCACAGCAGGGAGGGGCCGTGAAGACTTTGTGCTGAGTGAAGAGACCAGGCAGAAAAGAACATATGTCATATAATTCAGTTTGTATGAAGTGTCCAAAATAGGCAAAGCCATGGAGACAGAATGTAGTTGGTGGTGACCGGGTAGGTGCTGGAGGGAGGGGGAAGCTGGGATTGACTGATAACAGGTATGGATTTCTCTCTGGGGTGATGGCAATGTGCTGGAATCAGTGGGAATGGTCACACAGCATTATGAATTCACTAAAACAACTGACTGTACACTTTAAAGTGGTTAAAATGGTGGCCAAGACTATGCACCTTGAAAGGTCATCCTCTGCCTCTGAGGCTCCCATCGCTGGCAAGCTGGCCCATCTGCCCCGACTCCTGGCCCCACTGCCCATCTGTCCTGGGCCTTGCTTACCTCTTCTGTGGACTTCCTTGTTCCTGCCTCCCTGGTTTTGACTGAGTGCTTGGCTAAATCCTGGGCTCTGAGTATGTGGAGTCACATATTTACCCAGTGCCTACTGTGTGCGGGTATTGTCTTTCCCCTGGGAGACAGTGGGGGCGGGCTGCAGTCCTGCCTCCCTACCCCTCCTGCTTCTGTCTTGCTGCTGGGGGCCCCCTGTGGGCCTGGACTGGTCGCCCCTACTAGGCACCCATTGTCAGAGAAGCTGTCATTTACCCTTCTCCTCCTTCCCCAGGCTCCTGGACTTTTCTCTCAGCCACTTCCTCATAAGCCTGGGTTCTATGTGTGTGTGTGCATGTGAGAGAGAGACCAGGGCTTCGGTGTTTGGCGACTACATTGACTCATCTGCTCCCAGGTTAAAGCTCCTCTGAGCAACAAGATTAAAAAGGCAAGAGCTGAAAAGCCTGTCCCGTAGCTGTGTCAACCTGTTGCCTCATCCTTCACACCTTCACACTCCCCTCAGGCCCTTCCCTCCTGAAATCTTGCACCCCTCTCTTAGGCATCCTTGGCCTGTAGATGAAGCCTATATGTGGGGCTGTGACACTGTCCCCCAGATGCCTGCAGCAGGGGGCAAGGAAGGGTCGGAGCAGCTTGGGGATGGGGCTTCCCGATACAGAGGAGGGAGGCCAGCTGGTGTCCGGGACTGGGGTGGCCTGACCAGCACCAGATCCCTTTTCCTCAGGGTGTGGCACTGCTGTGAGACTAATCACTTATCTAAATGTCCTCATCACCCTGTTTCTTTTTGATTCTACGTTCCAGAAAAGAACCACTGCCTGCTGCTGCTTGTTCCCTGCAGCCAGCTCTCAGCCCCAAGTGTCCTGGGCTATTCCCCAAATGTTGAACTCTCACTCACAGCTTAGGGGCCCAAGAGGGCTCTTTCTTTTCTTTATCCCCTTAATTCCCATGGCTGACTCCATTCTCACATCCCCACTCCTAACCATTAAAGCCTTCTTTTCTTTCATGTCACCCCCCAGCAAACACTGCTGGGGCTTAAAGATCCTCTAATGTGTCCCACATGTCCCCAAAGCAAACTAAACTCAGCCCTGGGCCTGGATTCTTGGTGCGAGAAACCTGAACTCGTTTTCAAAAGCCCAGCCCTACTGTAAGACTCCCTGCCCCGACCTTAACCATGGGGGGCTCTGGTTTACTCAGAGGGATATTCACCACATTCCTGCTTGGCTTTCTTCTAGTGAAAGATGACCAGGAGGCTGTGCTTTGTTTCTACAAGACTGCCAAGGACTGCGTCATGATGTTCACCTATATGGAACTCCCCAGCGGGAAGTCCAACCTGACCGTCCTCAGGGAGCCAGGTGGGTGAGGCCCGCACGGCCCAGCCCTCGTGTTGTGATTCCTGATGCCTTCCCTGCCCTTCTCTCCGCACCGTCCTTCCCAAATGCCCAGAGGGGGAAGTACAATTCCTTAAGAAGACCTAGACCGAGGCCAGTACTACCCTACTCCTAGAGTGTAGAAGAAAGATGGTTGTGGAGCTGGGGACCCATCATCAGGGCAGAACTTAGGGGAGGAGCAGGAAGTGGGAGTTCTAGAGGGAGAGGGCCCTGACCCTGGGGAGGGTCTCATCTTAGAGGAGACAGAACACAGCTAACAGTGGTGAGGAGCTGCTGTGTTCTGCAGGGGAGGTACAGGGCACCTGGGCCACCAGGGCTGGATGGGACAGTGGGTGAGTTGGGGAACATCTGGGAGCACTCACAGTCCTGGCTGGCTGCTGCTGCTTCCCAGAGTGGACCCCAAGAAGGACAGGGGGACTGCTGGGCTAAAGAGTCCTGCCTGCTGCCAGGCTCAGCCACAGAGGAGGTCAAGCTTTAATTCAAACACCAACACTCTGCCTCTGCTTTGGACCAGAGACCAACAGCCTTTGCCTTAGAGTAACTGGGATTCCTAATATCACCCTTTACATTCTTCTTGGGGGTGCAGAAGCGGTGGAGCAGAAAAAGATTTGCTCTCTTCAATTCACAGCATTATAAACTATTTTTCCAAATTGGGCCAAACCACATAATGTGCCTTCCCTGGCCCAGAGCAGGATGCTTGCCTGTAAGAATGGGGCTTTGTTTCCAAGCACTGTCTTTGCGGTTCTTTGAAAATAAGCACATTTGCTACAAGGGACTCCACACTGAAGGCTTACAAATATTGGCCCTCAGCCCAGCTCGGTGGAAGTGGCTTCATGCTACCTCCTTTCTGCCTGGTCTGCTCCTGAAAGTATTTGCATGAAGCTGAGCCATGGTCTAGCATCCTGCACTGGAGCCTGGGCCAGGCAGAGGGCCTGGGCACTGCCCGTTAGCAGTCATACAGCCGTGCACCAGGCCGCTTATCTAAATTCTGCTGCCGACTTGCTTGTGGCCTCGAAATCTTTCTGAACACTGGGAAAACCTTCCTGCCCCCTACCCCAAGTCTCCCAGAAGCAACATGAGGATCTAAGGGAGAACCGAGGGGAGGGGCACCATGATGCTGGTGGCTTTGCTTACTGTGCTTCCTGGTCCCCTTCAGAGTGCGGAACCGCCCCCAATGCTATGACCATCCTCCTGATTGTGGTTGGCAGTATCCTTCTGATTGGGATTGCTCTCCTGGCCATCTGGAAGCTGCTTGTCACCATCCATGACCGGAGAGAGTTTGCAAAGTTCCAGAGTGAGCGATCTAGGGCCCGCTACGAAATGGTAAGCCAGTGGGACATGGGAAGTAGGAGAGACTGCAAGCCGAGAGGCATGATTGGGTTCAACTGTATGTTATCGATAAAGGGCCCCTTGCATCGTTGGTCTGAAAAGGCTGTGCCCAGTTCTAGACAGTGGGAATTGTATAGCCCTGGTGCAGAGTGGCCTGCACAGAGCCCTGCCCCAAACTTGGGTCAGAATAGTTACAGGGGCAGAGACACTGGGGATAGCCCCAGCAGGAAAAGGCTGACCCATCTCAGAGATACCCCCTGAAAAGGAACTCAGACTCGTATAGTCTATTACAGTATTCACACATGCAAGGTTTTTTGGTTTTTTTTTTAAATTAAGCAAGTCTTTTTTTTGAGACAGAGTCTCACTCTGTTGCCCTGGGTAGAGTGCTGTGGCATCATCATAGCTCACAGCAACTTCAAACTCTTGAGCTTAAGAGGTCCTCTTGCCTCACTCAGTTTTTCAATTTTTTTCTTTCCTTTTTTTTTTTTTAAGGAGAGATGGGATCTTGCTCAGGCTGGTCTCAAACTCCTGAGCTCAACCAGTCCTCCCCAGTGCTGGGATTATAGGTGTGAGCCACCGTGCCCCACCTCACACATGTGAGTCTTATCACTCAAGGCAGACTGCAGGCTTTTAGAGGGCAGAGCACAGAGTGACTCCCCAGGTCAGTTTCTGTTAAAGCTGGAAAGGACTTAAGAGACCATCTGACACAAACCATCATTCCAGAGATGAAAAATAGAAGCTTAGAGAAGGCAAAGGACTTGCCCAGGGACACAAAGAGGGGCGTCAAGCACAAGGCCATCACCTCCCACCTGCATGTCTGCCTGCTGCCTTCCCAGGGTTTGACCTAGGAAGGGTGTCTAGGGCCTGAGTCTGCTGGCTTGAATGAATGAACTAATGCATTTCTTCTTCCTTCCTATGTTCCATAGGCATCAAACCCTCTGTATAGAAAGCCCATCTCCACGCACACTGTGGATTTCACCTTCAACAAGTTCAACAAATCCTACAATGGCACAGTGGACTGATGTCTCCTTCTCCTGGGGGTAGAGGGAGCTGGTAGAAAACCAGACTGAAAGGCCTTGAACAGCTTCTTGGCTTGGTCACAGCCCCATAGATAGGCAAGCACAGAGAAGATCCCTGTGAGCTGGGCAGGGAGCCCATCCCCTGCACAGCAAGGTGCCTGGCCACATCACCTGTCTGCTGGGCTGCCTCTCTTCTGAGCCTAGGAAAAGGAGGGGGCACGTTGGCGCTTTCCCCACCATATCCCACTCGTGTCCGTGAACTGCTGAGATGCCCAGCTGCCTCTCCCTCCCAGGGGGGCTGGCCTCCTGCCTGGCCAGATGCAAAGGCCACTGGGGAGGGGACAGGTGTGTAAAACCAACATGCAGTCTGGCTTTTTTTCACGTTGATCATTTTTGTATGAAATAAAAAGATCATGCATTTATGGCATAGTTTTGATTGCTGAGAATTCTCTGCTGGTGCCTGTGCCTTGCACACGGGGGTTGGTGATGGGATTGTTGAGACACCTGTGGAAAGTACCTAAGTTTGCAATTGTCAGATCTCCTCTCCTGTCCATGTTTGTTTAGTAATTTTGTAATGGAAAGAGATTGGGGGTGAAAGTAAAGATTAAAACCAAAAAGTGTGTTCGCCTGATATACCGTACAATCAGTGTGCACGTTCCCTTCTGAGTTATGTAGTGCCCCGGTGGAGACTAAAATGGCCATGTACTTCCTCAGGGAGGTGACACGACCCAGTCTAATGCTCCAGACCAGCACTTACTGAACAAACATGAGTTATTCAGGGCGGTCAGGGTGGTGCCAGGGAGCACTGAGAAGGGGCCTTTGGGTCCTCCTTTTGCTTTAAGAAAGTTTTAGTCTAGAAATGTGAAACTACTCCTCTGGCCTCCAGCCTTGTTCTGAGGTGCTGAGGCTGGAAATGGATTGTGCCGTGGAGGGAGAGTCCATTTGTGGTTCCCACACAAAACTATTTCTTACACACCGTTCTCAATGACAGTTTCCTTCCAGAGCCTTCTCTGCCAACTTCCTATGTCTCCAGGCCCAAAGCACAAAACTCATTTCAGTGTTTTTTCTGTAGGGCCTTGGAGTCACTTTAGGTTCCCATGTCCGAGACCCCTATCACCTTATTCACAGGACACTGATTCTCAGAGAAGGGAGTGACTTGCCCAAGTGTGAGGCGTTTAGCTGACCACAGGCTGGTACCAAGGTCCCATCTCATGCCGGGCAGAGGGCCAGACTCCTCACTCCTGCTTGCTCATGAAAACTATTTCACTAATCATTTTTGACATTGGCGTCACTTCAGGGTTATTCCACTTTCATTCCAAATCGACCTGTTCTCAGCTTTGGGCCAAATTTCTGTTACTTCATTTTGGAAAACACTAAAATAAATGCCAATCACTAAATAGGGGCAGATAGGAACAAATTCCAATTTCCCTTCATCTTGTGTATATGGCATGAAAAGGCCTTGTAACAAGAAGCTGCCTTAAGTCCTTTTTTAGTGATGCCAAATAAAAATAAAATATTGAACAGATAGTTGAAATGGGGGTTTTGAGACTTTCTGAATTGTGAAAAATAAATATGATTTTGGAAAAACTTTTGGGTTTCTTTCCTGTTTACTTATGGGTTTCCTGTGGACAAATCATTAACTTGTTCAAAATCTCCTATATACAAAATTTTTTGTATGCAGCTCTGTAAGGGCACGATATTGCTGGGCCACAGACACTAAAGGTTGATTTGCTCCTGGTTCCCACATGATGGGGAAGGTGGGTGTGTTACATCTCTGAACCCCAGGGATTTATTTTTAATTATTTTTTATTAAATCATAACTTCGTAGGTTGATCTCTGGGATTCCAGCACTCACAGTGCCCTGCTGCCCCCTGCTGGAAGTTTTGGGACAAGCTGTCAGGAAACAAGTCCTGGGATTCTCACTCAATGATTCCCTAACTCCAGTATCCAGTGAGCTGAAAGGGACTGCAGAGACCATATATTAAAAATACCTCATAACCCAGCCACAGATTTATAATTTTATAATTTTGAAATATTTTTTTAAAAATGGACCTTGGAAATTTCTTTCTTTAGTGGATTTTTGGTCGTGGTCTCCCCCTATCCCCACCAGGATTATTGATGATGGAGCTAAAGGTGGACTGACAAGCTCTCTCCAGCCAAGGGCTGACACTAACCCCCTCTCTGGTCCTGGGCTATGGGAGGTGTGCCATGTGGCCCTGCAAGGACATTGTCTGGAAAAGTTCTTTCCTGGTACATGTCTAGAAAGATTAAAAAGTGCTACATTGGTTGTTGAAAAGAATAGAGAGCTGTTGACCCTTGTAATCAATTTATTTTGATCTTTTTTTTTTTTTTTATACAGACCGAGTCTCACTCTATCGCCCTAGGTAGAGTGCTGTTGTGTCACACAGCTCACAGCAACCTCCAACTCCTGGGCTCAAGCGATTCTCCTGCCTCCACCCCAGAGTAGCTGGGACCACAGGCACCCAGCTACTTTTTTTGTTGCAGTTTGTCCGGGGCTGGGTTTGAACCCACCACCCTCGGTATATGGGGCCGGCATCCTACCCACTGAGCCACAGGAGCCACCCTATTTTGATCCTTTTAAAAAAAATTTTTTTTTAGAGAGTGTCTCTGTCACCCAGTCTGGAGTGCCTTGGCCCACTCATAGCTTACAGTAACTTCCACTGTCTGGGCTTAAATGATCCTCCTGTCTCAGCCTTCTGAGTAGCTGGTACTATTGGCACATGCCACCATGCCCTGCTAATTTTTTTATTTTTATTTTTTAAGAGATGGAGTTCTCAATATGTTGCCCAGGCCAGTCTTGAGCTACCACTTCTGGCCCTATTTTAATCTTTTTATTGAGAGAGTCTCACTTTGTCACCCTTGGTAGAGTGCCATGGCATAATAGCACACAGCAACCTCAAACACTTAGGCTCAAGTGATTCTCTTGCCTCAGCCCCCTGAGTAGCTGGGACTATAGGCACCTGCTACAATGTGTGGCTATGTTTTAGAGACAGGGGTCTTGCTCTTGCTCAGGCTGGTTTCAAACACCTGAGCTCAGGCAATCCACCCGCCTTGACCTCCTAGAGTACTAGGATTACAGGCGTGAGCCACAGCACCTGGCCTTTGTTTGTTTCTTTCTTTTTTTTTTTTAGAGACAGAATCTCACTTTATTGCCCTGGGTAGAGTGCTGTGGCATCACAGCTCACAGCAACCTCCAACTCCTGGGCTTAGGCGATTCTCTTGCCTCAGCCTCCCGAGTAGCTGGG
Source organism: Galagoides demidoff (assembly GCA_963574575.1). Taxonomy (NCBI): domain Eukaryota; kingdom Metazoa; phylum Chordata; class Mammalia; order Primates; family Galagidae; genus Galagoides; species Galagoides demidoff. The sequence continues at coordinate 15,119 of CAUYQV010058308.1, forward strand.
ACTACAGGTGCCCAGCACAACACCGGATATTTTTTGTTGCATTTTGGCTGGGGCTGGATTTGAACTTGCCACCCTCGGTATATGGCGCTGGTGCCCTACCCACTGAACCACAGGAGCAGCCCCAATTTCTTATAAAGGGTTACAACTTGTAGGCTGGCCATCTTGGCAGAGACCAAAAGCAGGCATTTCAAGGGAGGGAAGGGTGAGACCAGAATATATTCTGAATGGATTGGCTGAGTAAACATATTAAACAGGTTATAAGATGAGCCAAGAAGGAGTGTGTGCATCCATGGTAAGTAAACATGCACGGTAGGTATGTCCCATGTCGACTCTGGAGTGGAGACAGCATTTAAATACATTAAAATCGCAGGGGTGTGTAACTTAGTCGTTACCGAAAATGGCTTTAGGTCCTGTTTATAATTTGGTATCTTACTGCCACAGAGTCCATTCTGTCAGTCTTATGGTCTCCATTTTAACAATGGAAAACCTAAGAAAGTAAAAAGCTTTTGGAGTCACGGCTCTCAGAGGTAAGTCCTCTTGACCTTTCTGTGTGCCACTTCTCCATCTTTTTCTATGCACATAGATGCAATTTTAACCAAATTGGGATTATACTGTCATTTTTTTTTTAAAAGCACAGGGCATTCTCATTTAGCTTGGTTGACTAGTACTTTATCAAGCTTAAGTAACCAATAGCCACCTCTTCTGAGGAAGAAACATGATTTTAAGAATTTGTTCAATTAGGGACAGGTGCAGTGGCTCATTCCTATAATCCTAGGAACAGCCTGTGGGAGGCTGGAGCAGGTAGATTGCTCAATCTCAGGAGTTCAAGACCAGCCTGAGCAAAAATGAGACCCCCTCCCCCCCATCTCTACTAAAAATAGAAAAACCAGCTGGACATTGTGGCAGGTGCCTGTAGTCCCAGTTACTTGGGAGGTCGAGGCAAGAGGATTGCTCAAGCCCAGGAGTCACAGCTCACAGCACTGTCCAGGGAAACAGAGCAAGACACTGTATCAAAAAAAGAATATTTTTTTTTAATTAGGATCTAAGCTTAAAGTGATTATCATGAAACTCTGGGATGAATTTCTGGTAAAAGCAAACAGATTGGAAGGACAGAGGATCTATCTCTGCTGGAGTGTCCCCTTGTAACTAAACAGCTCTTCCTTCTCTCTGGAGGACTCCAGCGTGTGTGACTCCTACTTCTGAGGACAGCCTTGTACACTCAGCTACTGTTATGAACTGAACTGTGTTTCCCCAAATGCATATGTTGAAGCCCTAAGCCCCAGTGTGATGGTTTATAGAGTTGGGGCCTGTAGAGAATGAATTAAGGTTAAATGAGGTCAGAGGTGGCACCCTAACCCATTGTAATTGGTGTCCTTATAAGAAGGTCACAAAAGTGAGGCTATGTGAGAACACATAAAGTGGCCATCTGCAAACTGTGAGAGAGGCCTGAGGGAAAGACCATGCATGCTAATACCTTGATCTTGAACTTTCAGCCTCCAGAACTATGAGAAAATCAATTCCTGTGGTTTAAGCCAGCCAGCCAATGGTATTTTGTAATGGCAGCCCAAGCAGATGGATATAGCTACTGGTGGGCTCTGTGCCTGGCCAGTGCCTTCCTAAAGAGGCAAAGAGCCATAGTGACAGCAGCTGGGCCGAAACTGAGGCAAAGGTGGTACTGGACCTGTGGGGCCCGAGGAATCTATGCTTGGTTTGTTCAGCCCTCATTAAGAATGCAGACAGACAGGACGTGGATGTGCCCCCAGCCAGGTCACCACAATTGTGTCTGGTTGTAAATGCCCAAATAGTTGTGGCTTGTCCTGTCTGTGAATAGGCATTTGTGTCCTCCTCTGGAGGTCACCTGGCTGCAAGGCTTAGTTAGCTGTGTCCCTCTGTCACCTGGTTTCCTGTTCCCCAAGCTCAGGGGCTCCAGACTTCTCAGTCAGGACCTGGCTCCCATTCAGACCTTCAGACCCTCTGGAGGGAAGGCCAGCAAGAGCCATGGGCAGGTGGTGCTGCTGAGGGTCATGCCTGAGGCTTACTCCTGCTCAGCCCCCATAGGCTCCTGCATGGCTTGCTGCTTGGGGAGGGACTCACAAGACACATGGATGACGTCACTGCCTGGCTGGTGCCATCTCACCCAGCCGCCTCCAAGGAGGGTGTAGTGATGTGCCACAGTGAGCTCTTCACATCCAGTCTGCTTCCCTTGGACATTAATGCCAGGACATCTGCCTCCCCTCAGGACTGATGCTGCCTTCTGTCAGACAATGGGACCTGTAAAAAAAAAATGGTCTGTTTTAGCATTTTGATTGTCAGGAAGCTGGAAACAAAATGGTTTTCATGCATCAGAGGCTGTTCCTGACAGGGAAGAGAGAGAAAGCATCTCAGGTTCTCACTGGGCTCCCTGTCCCCTGCCCTGGGCCCACCTTCTCTGCTGACACCCCCATCCTCTCCACACATGTTTTCTGATCCTCTGACAGAGGTCCTCCTACAAAACATCTGCATGTTAAGATGCCATGAATTCATGTTGCAAAAAGGCAAGACATAAACGGTAAGGTCATGGCCTTAGGGTCACAGCCCAGAGACCTCCTAGGGTCTGTGTTCCTGACCTCTCTGTGTCATGGACCCCTTTGGCATTCTGGTGAACGCTGTAGACCCCTTATGAGAACCATGCTTATGAATGTGTAATGAGGAAGGCACTAAAAAGCCTGGGCCTGTTTCTCCAGGTTATCAACTTAGTTTGAGGTCCAGAACACCCTCAGAGGCTCAGCCACTGAAGCCTGGTTGGTCCCACCTCCAGAGTCAGGCCCCTGCAACTAAAAGCCATCTCCTCTCCTCACCTTCCCTCACAACTGCCCCATGTGGAATACCAGGGAATATTTCTCCATCTGACAAGGAGGAAATTGAAGTTAGTCACCTTGAGTAGGGGCTGGCAAGTGCGACCCAAGCCAGGCTCCCCCTCTCCAGGCCTCTGCATGGCTGGGCTCCTGGGAAATACACCTGCCGGGTCTCACATCTATACCAAAACAAAGCGGGCACTTCTGTGGGCAGGCTACCAAATTATAAACTCTCTCCTTTTTTTTCTTTTCTTTTTTTTTTTTTTTTTTTGAGACAGGGTCTCACTTTGTCACCCTTGGTAGAGTGCCATCAAGTCATAGATCACAGCAGCTTCAAACTCTTGGGCTCAGGTGATTCTCCTGCCTCAGCCTCCCGAGTAGCTGAGACTACAGGTGCCTGACACAATGCCCAGCTATTTTTAGAGGTGGGGTCTCGCTCTGACTCAGGCTGTTCTTGAACCTGTGAGCTCAAGCTGCCCCAGCCTCGCAGAGTGATAGGATTATAGGCATGAACCACCATGCCTGGCCCAGCTCTCTCTTTTTTGTTTGATGCTTTTCTTGTGTCCTTATTACATGAGCAGTTTCTGGTACACATGTTAACCAAAAATCCCAGCACAGGGATCCCTTTAAAAATGAAGGAAGATCAAGGCAGCGCCTGTGGCTCAAAGGAGTAGGGCACTGGCCCCATGTGCCAGAGGTGGCGAGTTCAAATCCAGCCCTGGCCAAAAACTGCAAAAAAAAAAAAAAGTAGCAAAAAGTTTAAAAATGAAGGATGACAACCAACACATATCCCATGATTCCTGGCACAAAGATTCCTTCCCAATAAGTAGGTGCACACGTTGGCCTGGGCACTAGTGCATGGCCAGGCTTCCTTCAGGGGTGTGTGTGTGTGAGTTGGCATTCACGTCCTGACCCATGCTCACTTTTTAAAAAAAATAGAGGCAAACATACAACCAGCTGAGGTTTGTGGGGTCACCCCTTGTGTGAGCATCTCCACGTGGGTAGACAAGCTGGGCCCTAAACCCAGGGAAGACAAGAGGCCAGGGATACTTGGGTTGCCCTCCCACCCAGCCCCTTTGCTTAGGGTCTCTTCTCAGCTCAAGCCACAAGGACTATAGGCTTAAGCTGGGAGACATCCCCTATTGGATGGACCTGATGTTTAGATGGGGAAAACGGCAAAAGAAGTAAGGAAGAGGCCACATGCAGCCCAACAGGAGATACTATGGGTTTGGGGAAGTGAGAAGGTGACAGCCAGATGGTGGGGGCAGGGTAAGGAAGGAGAAAGGATAAGGAAGGGAAAGAAATCAAAGGCTAACTATGCTGTGTTTCTAAGAGGCAAATATGAGTTGTTTTAGGCATATTCCAATTGCAAAAAACATAGTTTTACAGTTTTTTTCTAAACTCAACATCTTTTCTACTTCAAGAGTCTATTCAAGTGATGCCAGAAAGCATGATATGACTAGGTTCCAGGTAAACTAGGATAGCTGTCTTGTTAGACACAGTCATTTCAGGCCCCCCTTCCCACCCCCGCAGGCCCCAGTGGGGCTGCCAGGTGCAGGGACACAAGGTGGTGCTGCCAGCTGGAGGCAGGGCGAGGAGCTCCATCTGTGCACAGCGGCCCCTGGAGGCAGGGAATGGAATTCTATCTGTACACAGTGGCCCCGAGGACAGCAAAATCTTGGTTGTATGGTCCATCCACAGCCCACTGAAATGTCCTTACATGCTGGTTGAGAGACCCTCAGGCCACCAGGTCTGCTTCTCAGCCAACTCCCATGTCCTTTTCAGAAAAGTGGGGAAATTTAGCTTCTCAGTCATGTCACTCTGGAGCCACAGGACACTCAGGCTGCCCCAGGCTTGGCCCCAGAACCACATGGCCTCAAAATCCACTGCCATGCTCTGATCTGGGGGGTGGGGTGGGGGTCTATAGACTTTTTTTTTTTGAGACAGAGCCTCAAGCTATCCCCCTGGGTAGAGTGCCATGGCATCACAGCTCATAGCAACCTCCAACTCCTGGGCTCCAGCGAGTCTCCTGTCTCAGCCTCCCAAGTAGCTGGGACCACAGGCGCCCGCCACAACGCCTGGCCATTTTTCGGTTGCAGCCATCATTGTGTTTGGTGGGCCCAGGCTAGGGATTCGAACCCACCACCTTAGGTGTACGTGGCTGGCACCTTAGCCATTTGAGCCACAGGCACCGAGCCTCTAGATCTTGATTGTTCTCCCCCTACCCCACCCCTCCCAGATAAACAAGGCACAGACCTGGTCTGTGGCTGGCTCCCCAGCCTCATTTTGGATGCCCACTCCACTCCTTGCCCTCCCTGGGATCCAGCAGCAGGGTGAGGGTTCACACAGTGTCCTGACTGGAGGCTCCCTCGGCCTCTCGTTTCTCTCCCTTGGTGGGAGGAGAGAGGGCTAAGTTCTCCCAAACCAGTACTTATGCCTAAACCTTGAACTTTAAAAATTAAAAAAAAAAATTCTAATTATTTTGCTTCTCTCTTTTTTCTTTTTTCAGATTACTACCAGAGTACACATGGTTATGTTACATTGTTTGCGTTTGTTAGTGGAGTCCAATTCTCTTTTTGTTTCTATTGTGGCCTCCCTTTCCAGAGGCAGGCAAGCCTAGTATGAACTTGAAAGGGCTGTGGGAAAAACAAAGGGATTACAGGGTATACAAGGCCGATCACAAATTTTAAAGGCCCTAAGAAAAAGAAGAACATGGCATTTCACATCCTGTATCCAAAATAAAATCAGCACTGAATGAAACAGCATTGATGATAGGACAAATATAAAGAACTGAGCCCTGACTTTTTTTTCTCATGCTTTTAAAAAATATATTAGATTCCTTTAAAAAGAAACTCCTTCCTAGCACTGATGATCTGGCATCATATCCAGCTGTTAAGGGGAAAGGGGACCAAAGTGCAGAGTCCTAGGGTTGCTCATTGCCATTTGCAATTATTGGTCCTGAGTTAATGGTGCTGAAATACAGGATTCACACAAGAAACCAGGAGCTGCTTCGTCTAGAGCAGCGGTTCTTAACCTGTGGGTTGTGACCCCTTTGTAACAATGAAAATACATCCTGCCTATCAGATATTACATTACACTCCATAACAGTAGCAAAATTACAGTTATGAAGTAGCAACAAAAATAATTTTATGGTTGGGGGTCACCACAACATGAGGAACTGTATTAAAGGGTCACGGCATTAGGAAGGTTGAGAATCACTACTGGTCTAGAGAGATCACAGAAAGCAGTAAGGATGACTAATTTTTGGTGGGATAATTTTGGTCACCAGGCTGGACCTGAGGGAACCACAGCACGCTGTAGGGGGATTCAGCCAGGTATCCCTTGGCACGCTGTAGCAAGCACATGTAGTCATGTCCCAGCCTGCAGGACAGCGGGAGCACCCGTCAGCACACCACGGGGCTAGAGCCGTGCTGCTCTGCCTTTCCCTCATTCTGTGACCAGAGGGCTAACCAGGGCATGTTCCTCTCGAGGGTGGTGGCAGATGTCGGTAGAGGTGAGCAGAAACGCATGAGCTTGGCTCAGAACTGGCAGCAGCTGATGTTCTGTCACCAAAAGAAATCACACAACAGGAGGCCAGCATCAGTGGGGTGGGGCAGTATTTTCCACCTCCCGTGGGAGGGAGCTGTTAAGCCACGTGCCAAAGTGTCTAGATTCAGGGAGGGAAGAATTGGGAACAATATACAATCTGCCACTTAGTTTGGTGTTGTATATTGGATCCTGGCAGCAATGTTAGGAAAAACCAGAACTGCTCTTTTCCCTGGCTCTCATTCCAACACCACTGAAGTCAGCTGACACAGACGACTTCTCTACTCCAAACCAGGTGGGGACTTCGCCTCACCAGCAAGCAAGCAGCCCTGCAGTGGATACCAACTGGGTGTCCCCCAGTTCAATCTAATACTGTCTACCTGGAGATAGCATTAGATCCCATAGGTTGAGGGCTCAGTCCCCAAATCTGTCCCCCTCAGACCTCAGTTGCAAGTGCAGGCCTCTAGGACTTCTGACTGACCAGCTTCAAGTTGGGGTTTCCATGATCCCCTCCTTGGGGTTAACTTTCTAGAGCAACTCATGGAACTCAGGGAACCATGTTTACTGATTTATTACAGAGGATATTTTAAAGGATACAAATGAACAGAGCAAGGTCTGCTAGGGTCCCGAGCACAAGAGTTTCTGCCTTGTGGAATTGGGTGTGCCACCCTTCTTGTTCACCTTCCTGTGTTCAGCTCTCCAGAAGCCCCCAAACCCTACCCTCTTGGGCTTTTTATAGCGATGTCATTGGACATGCATGGTTGAAGCAGGACAACTAAGCTCACCCCAGCGAGGCAGGTCTGTTTAGACTCTTCTCAGTGCCTCTCTGCAGCACTCCTTCCTGCAGGCCCCCTGCAGTTAGGGTCTCATGGCCACTATCAGATCAGAGTACTGCCCTTGGCAGGTGAAAGCGGGGCAGGAGGCCAGAGAAAAAGATTTAGTTTACTGTAGCAAGGCCTGTCTGAGTATGATGGATAAGGAAAGATGAGCTGATATCTCTTACGAGACACAAAGGGATAAAAAAAGGGAATTACAGAAAAGGAGTAGAAAGAATGTAGTAACAAAAACACTACCATCAAGAGAGGATTCTAGTCTGTCTGGAACGGGCTTTTCTGCAATTTTGGGCAAATCATTTCTCAATGGGCTTGAATTTCTTTCTCTGTGAAGTGAACTGATTGGATTAGAGGGTCCCTAAGGGGCTTCCAGTTTCAGTTTCCTCATTCTGAATATGCTCACCACTTCAGCTACCAGCCGACAGCTTCCATTCTTATTGCTAGATACACCTGGTTTACCTCTGCCCTGCCAGCCTCTGAAGGCACATCCTCTGTGCATCTCACTTAGTGAGGCCTGACTTCAGAGCCCAGGACACCAAAACATTCTGAAAGAGATAGAAACACTCACATCAGGCTGCTAAAAGGGGACCGGGATGCTTGGTTATATAACTGGTCCTTTCTTCTCAGGGTCTGTGGATGCCATTACCTGTCTCTCCAAGCTTCCAGTGCTACAAACAATCTGCATCTGGTCTGACTCCTCTTACGCTGCATGTAATTTATTCTTCTAAATGCTTGTATAATTTCTATATTTGAAGTGCAATCATTTTTATAGGCTATGCCTAGGAGTTTCTTGTAGCTTCTGCCTGGAACTCAGTGGGCTCTTTTAATCTGCAGACTCAAGTACTTCTTCAAATTGTGGAAATTTTCAATTATTTCTGTAATCATTTCCTCTCCTCAGTTACATCTTTTTCTCTTAATAGTCACGGATCTTTCTCCTAAGCCTCTTCTTATCTACTCCCTCACTGTTTCTATTTCTTTGTATTTTGGGGTTGAAATTTTGGTATATTTCTTCATATAATCTTCCATCCCATGATAATGGTTCTCAATATTACTGTCCCCTTAAAATTTTCCATCAAATTTTCAAATTTAAAAACTTTTATTTTTAGTTCCTGAAACAAAACATTGTGTGTCTTGTTTTTAGTTAGTCTTGGTGGCTGGAGTTTAGTCTGTTCCCTCTGGTAGTCCGTGTTTACTAGGGACTGCTTATTCATCCATTCATTTAGAAACATTTCCTGGGCCCCATTACTGGAACTCAGGGAACCATGTTTACTGATTTATTACAGAGGATATTTTAAAGGATACAAATGAACAGAGCAAGGTCTGCTAGGGTCCCGAGCACAAGAGCTTCTGCCTTGTGGAATTGGGTGTTCTCTGGCTAAGAACTCAGCAATGGGCAATAACCTTGTTCTTACACCTGTTCTGGGTTATTCTTTGCTTTCTTCGCCTGTTGCTGGATTTCCACAGGTGCTTTATTTTCTTCTACCTACCCTCGATTCTGTACAACTTTCCCGCAGCAGCAAACCCAGTGTTGCTAGGAGGCCTGCGAACTGCACTTCGGCTGACGCTACACTAACCAGGAAGCTGCCGTCCTCTTCAGCTGTCAGAAACCTCAGTTCCTCCAAGCCAGGAAGAGCCAGTTGGCCCTCTGGGGCCAGCTTAAAGAAGACTGCACCTATCTTCTTTCTTGGATCCCAATGGGGTCTATGGTCACACGGATTGCTCATCCTCGCCTACATGTTGGTCCTGGCAGCTATTTTGTTCTGCGGAGATAGGCAAAAAGGAGTTGGGAACAAAGAACATTAAAAATGTCCTCAGGCTGACATCTACACCCTCTAGTGCTTTTTTTTTTTTTTTTTTTTTTGCAATTTTTAGCCAGGGCTGGGTTTGAACCTGCTACCTTCAGCATATGGGGCCGGCACCTTACTCCTTGCCACCCCCCTCCGGTGTGTTTTTGAGGCAAGTTTTAAACAGCCCCAGGGCTGCTGTCAGCAGCTTTTCTTAGAGCTGACTGGTATCAGCTTGAGAGTGAGAGTTGGGACTGAGACTCCAGGGCTGGTCTTCTACAGCTCCCAAGTAAGAGGCCCTAACTAGTTGGCATTTTTGGTTCCCCAGCACTAAAAATCTACAGGTGTATACTCTACAAAATGCCCAGCGGAGTGGAAGAGGCCAGGGGATGATCTCCTCTCTGTTAGTCTTCCAGGTTATTTTTTTGCATCCAGTCGGGACTGTTCTGTCTTCCCTAGGAGGGCAGATGTCACATGCCTGGAGCTCCTGCTCTGTCAATGTTCCTTCACTAGAAAGGGCTAAACTATCTAATGCCTCGCCTTACTTCAGTGCTGAAGAACACCACTCTCACAGCCCAAGTGCTTGTCTGTCTGAATTACTTTGTCCTCCGAAGTTTTGACTTCAGACAGTTTGGGCCTTTGCTTAAGTAAGAGGCCTGCAACACTGGGCTCGTCCTTAAGAAATATCAGAACCACCTGGGACGCCCAGGTTGCTGAGCCAAACCCCATCTGCTAAAACAGAATATCTGACTGTGTGAAGTACAGGAACCTGCCCTTTAATAAACACCAGGTGCTAGATGATTCTTCTAATTTCCCCTCAAGTCACCTAGCAGGGTCCTGGGTGAGCTTCAGGAACACGTACAGCACCCCATCCCGCATCTCAGAGATGGTAGTTTTGAAGGAAAGACAGGAGTAGGTACTTTCAGCAGGTGAGAAAGACCTAAAGGCTATGTCACTGCAGAGGCAAAATGTGACTAACCAGTGAAGAGGCTCTGCTTGGTCACAACAGTAGCAGCCTGTCACCTGAGACCTTGTTAGAACTGCAAATTCTTCAGCGCCAGCCCAGTGCTGCCCAGAGTCAGAAATGCTGCAGGTGGGGGCGAGGCCCATTTTTGCCAGAGGCCACTAGAATCTGCTATCTGATAAAGTGAGAAAACTGCTGACCTAGTCAGAGCAGCCACACGGAACTCCAAGGCTTCTCAGCCTCTGTTCTCAAGACTTGGAAGACACCTGAGATTTCTGCAAGTTGCAGGAAATTCTCCTTCCCTTCACAACTTCTGGCTCTCTCAGAGTAGCCCCCAGGGCTAAGCCCCTTCCTGTTTCTACTGACTGCTTCTTCCTTGATAACTTGTCTCTTTCTCACAGAGGGACACACAGTAATAGGGACCTGAAGTTCAAACTGCACGTTGGCACAGTTCTTAAAGTAGAAACTTCTAGAAGAAACATAATAGCCTGAGTTGGAATCCCAGGCTCCCCTAAGTCATTAAAGAATGGGCAGTTAGGGGTGGAAATAGCTGGCAAGCGTCATCTGACACTGTCCTTAAGCAAATACCTACAGACTTTTTTTTCTTTTTTTTTGAGACAGAGCCTCAAGCTGTTGCCCTGGGTAGAGTGCCGTGGCATCGCAGCTCACAGAATCCTCCAACTCCTGGGCTCAAATGAGTCTCCTGCCTCAGCCTCCCAAGTAGCTGGGACTACAGGCACCTGTCACAACACCTGGCTATTTTTTGGTTGTAGCCGTCATTGTTGTTTGGCAGGCCAGGGCTACATTCGAACCCACCAGCTCAGGTGTATGTGGCTGGCGCCTTAGCCACTAGAGCCACAGGTGCCGAGCCCCTACAGACCTTTTGAAGTATGCTGTGCCTGAGTTTCACCACTGTTCTACAAGTGCTAGCTAAGGCAAGGAGTGAGCCAGAACCCCACATCACTTGTGGAAATGACATCCACGGATTGCCATAGGGTAGGCATCTTCTCCTTCCCCACCCTGCCCTCTTTGATGAGTGAGCAACAGCAGTCCTGGAAACCTGCACCATTTGGATACCTAGACTGACACTTTTAAGGAGGAGGAAGAGAATGGCTAATATTTAGATATTATTTGGGTAACACATTAGACAGAGAATAAAGAACCTAAGAAATGCTATACTGGTTTTTGCCTCTTTATGCCCTAGAAATTTTGTCTCATTGTAATTACAAGAATAAAAAAATAGTATACTTCTGTTTAGAGATAGGAATAATCCTCAAATGTGGAAGACCCTAGCACAGAGAGGACTGTGGGTGTCTACCAAACATCCATTTTAATAAAAGCAAACTTGAGAATGAATGTATTATAGAAACAATGGAGTGAGTATAAGTCACTCAATATTTCCCAAAGACCATGATAACTCCAGAAGCCATTCCCACATAGGCCCCGTGGAAGAATCCAACGAGTAGTAAAGGGTGCTGATTATTTCAAAACAGCAACTTTCAGGAGACCACATATCTTCAATGTCTTCACAAAAAATCCAAGACACTCAAATACCAAGTCTACTCAAATAAGCTTCCCAAGCAACCTTTCTGTAGATCTCTGCTGCTTCCAGACGATTAGCTGCTGAGATTATGCCCCGGCCTACAATGATGATATCAGAACCTTGTTTGCTGATAACTTCTTGTGGGCTATTGTACTGCTGGCCAAGAGTATCCCCTGGAAAAACACAAAAACTACTGTTTAACATAATGCAGAAACCAGGAATCTTGTCACATGACTTCTCTGACAAAATATCTAACCAGCTTTAAATAAAAACATGCCTCTGATTTCCATGCTCTGTCTGTACAACAAGCGGGTAACAAAAGCGTCTAAAGAGGCTACCTAGATAGGCCAGAGGCCTCCACGGTGGAGAAGGCTAACCAATCCTCTCAATATTGAATTGTAGATCATCTATATTTTAACAATATCAGAAAACAATGAAGTAAATTTCCTATGTGGCCAAGAAAGAATCAATGTGAATAAGATACAATAAAATACTGGGCATGGTGGCTCATGCCTGTAATCCCAGAACTCTGGGAGGCCGAGCCAGGTGGACCACTTGAGTTCACAAGTTTGAGATCAGCCTGAGCAAGAGTGAGACTCTGTCTACAAAAAAAATTGCCGGATGTTGTGGTGGGTGCCTGTAATCCCAGCTACTTGGGAGGCTGAGGCAGGAGGATCACTTGAGCCCAAAGAGTTTGAGGTTGCTGTGAGTTATGATGTCACAGTATTCCACCATGGGCAAGAAAGTGAGACTCTGTCTCAAAAAAAAAAAAAAAAAAGATACAATAAAACTTGGCCTCAAAATTGAAGACAACTTCAGCACACATCTCAGAATCACTGTGATGCACTCCTGGGAAAGTCCTCCAAAGGCATCTCACCCAACTATCACCAGGGACGTTTCTGCCACAGCTCTATCAGGCATTCACACAGACTATCCACAAATCCTAATATCTAATTTTTGGTCTCTTGGTCTTTTTAAAATTTTGCTGTTCGAGAAGCAGAAGAATTCTGCTGTTTTGTTAAATGACTTAATCATATTTCAAATCTAAAATATTTTAGATATTCCTAAAAACCCAGACTCTTTCTGTACTAGTCAAGGAACTGTGGAGGCTTAAAAAAAATCTGAACAGTTGACAAGTACAGAGTGCTTACTCTATGCCAAGATGTGTATTAAATGCTTGATACATTATCCTAGTGAAGCCTCTCAATTAGCCTGAGGCCAACTATGTTATTATCTCCATTTTATACATCAAGAAAATGAAACAAAAAGAAGTAAAGTGACTTGTCCAAAGATACATGGTCACGAGTTGGAAAGACCAGGAACCTAAATCTATCTGATTCATAAATGTGAAACTTTAAAAAATGCCAAAACCCTGGGCGGTGCCTGTGGTTCAAAGGAGTAGGGTACTGGCCCCATATACTGGAGGTGGCAGGTTCAAACCCAGCCCCTGCCAAAAACTACAAAAAAAAATAAAAAATAAAAAAAAGCCAAACTGAAGACAATTATTAAAAAGCCTTAGGCAAGTCATTTGCTATAAAATCTGAAATGTAAAAAGTTGGGAAACAGCATAGGAAACCTTCAATATTCTTTAACCTGGTAGGGTACACTACTATCCATTAGTCTACTTATTTGAATTCTCATTAGCCTATCAGTTTTCTTCCTGATTAACCTTTAGTAATGTTTCCTGTTTAAAGTACTTAATTGAAAACAAAACAACCCAAAAGGCAGTTCCTTCTTTTTCTTAAGTGTTAGTAGTAACACTATGACTGTGTTACGGTCCATTAATTCACTTCTACAAAACACTGCTGGCAAAAATGTCCTTTCTGATTCCCCCAAGCAAGTTTCAACTTGCTCGGTTTATCAGTGTTGTTGGGAGGGCTGCATTTGTTTCTGTGTATGTGGATTTTACATTTCTTGATTTTTTTATATCTCAAAACTTTCGTAATGACCCACATAAATATCTATACAAAATAATTAGCTCTTCCAAGATTAATGGATACACTAGTCATAGTGTCTCAGGGTTTAAAAAGAAAACTAAGGTTTCCCAAACTCATACCCTTCTTGATATTATAAACCTCAAGCAGGACCTTGTCAGTGTTTATCTCCCCCCTCTCAGAAACACTCTTTCATATGTCTCTAAACAGCTGTTCATTCCTTCAACATCTGGGGGATGTGCATTCTTCAGAAAGAGCTCTCATCCTCAAGGAGCATCAGGTCTAGTTGGAAGAATTACTCCAGAAATACTCTACAAGTACACATATATATATGTGAGGATATCCCGTTTCTAAACAATCTAAATGCTTCAACAGGAGAATGGTTAAACCACATTATGGCCTATGCAGTTGTTAAAGGGAATGGGTAACTGTGGGCATGAAAGTGCATATAACAAAATGTTCCCTCAACTCTGCATGTGCGTATCTGAGCATACACAAAGCCACAGGTCTGGGTGGACACACATCACACCAGGTAGGCAGTTATCTCTGGAGAGGAAAGCTGGACTGGTGTGGGGAGAAGGAGACGTGAGTTATATGAGAATGACTCATTTAAAATCTACTTTCCTTTTAATATCTTTCAAGGTATCTTTTGAACTTCACAATGGTAAAAACAGAAAATCAGAGCTGTCAATCTGACAAATTCCACTGAGGTGTGACCTAGTCATTTTCATTTTAATGGTTTTATAAACTGAGAACTCAGTTCCAATCTTCAACTTTACAAGCCTAACCTAAAATTTAAAGAAGGAAAGGGACAGAAAGAACTCCAGTTAACTATGATGAGCAACCTTTCTTGCATAATAACCAATTCAAGAAAAATTATTGTTTTCTAATAACAACTTCTTCCTCATTCAAAACTGAAGCAGTTTTATTGATTCCTACAGGACAGTTAAATATGTATGTTTTTATAACCTAGATTATTCCTTTACTGAAGAGAAGACCATCAATGGGAAAATTAGCACTGCTTTTTAGCCATTCTAACTGCATTTTTAGGCTGCTGAAAATGTTACATGTTCAAATAAGCTTGGTAAACATGACAGAACCACATCTCACACTGGAGATTCACAATAGACATCAGCACACCAAAGGTCTTTAACAGAGAAACTATCTTTAATTTTGCTGGCCTAGGGTTTTCCACACTTCCTTGACCATAATACCATCTTTTGGTAGTGTACTCAGAACACCAGATAAGAAATAGTAACCTAAAATATTAGTTTTCCAGAATGTTTCAATGAACAATCTAAATTTTTATCCTCAAATTAGACTGCAAGCTGCTTTGCAATTCTAAGTCAGTATTGGCAGGCCAAAGGGCCCATCAGTCATTGTTCTAAGAAGGCTTCTCTTTAGCAGCTTTATAGTAACATGCAAAGTTTAATTTGCCTGCTGTGGGTAAAGCAGCATTTTTGAAAGAGTCATGACCAATGAATGGATTTACCTCCTGCTTCTAACTGAACTCCTGGAGTCAAGTGAAGAAATTCTGGTTTCATGCTTACTCGGGAGCCAGAAATAAAACCAATCACAAATTCAGAGTGCTCCTCAGCCATCCTGACCTAAACGGAATAGGACATATTATAAGAAGAACAGTTAATCACACAGAATAACAGTTCTACAAAAGTAAAAAACCATTTTTTTAACTCGTTAGAAACTTTATTATGTTACAGCTACCTTTTCTCATTTCATATATATAAACTACATCTGAAACAGATCATCTTAGGTATGAATTGTGATGATGAAACACATTTATTTGCTTTATTAAGACCCTGCGACGATCCTTTCCCACACCTGCCCTTGTTTAACCAATTAATTATATTAACAAATACCTATACTATGTGCACCTAAAATCAAGATGCTACATAGTTATTTATTTTTTAGTAACACTTGGTGACCTACCTACTTCCCAAAAACATCTGGGGTGAGCAGTCTAGAACACATAATGGTATGAAGCCATGTTCAAGGCTTACTGACCATCTATACAG
Organism: Galagoides demidoff; assembly: GCA_963574575.1. Taxonomy (NCBI): domain Eukaryota; kingdom Metazoa; phylum Chordata; class Mammalia; order Primates; family Galagidae; genus Galagoides; species Galagoides demidoff. Next base: position 30,590 of record CAUYQV010058308.1, read on the forward strand.
GCTACTCCGTACCCAGAGGTAGCCATCATATAAAAAACAGCTAAGTTTTCAAGAGTTAAAATTCTCACTTCTACTTTCTCTCTCCTTTAACATTTGCTATTAACTGGTCTCCCCAATTCTATACTGAAGTTTCTTTAGAAGGTCTGCTTGGCTACACTCACACCAATCTATTCATGCCACTAAATACTACCACCGACACACAAATGATCTTTTTTTAAGACATAGCTTCACTTTCTTGCCCCAGGCTGCAGTGCTGCAGCGTCATCATAGCTCATAACAACCTCCAACTTCTGGGTTCAAGTGATCCTCCTGCCTCAGCCTCCCAAGTAGTAGACTACAGGCACCTGCCACAATGTCTAGATAACTTTTCTATTTAGTAGAGACAGGGTCTTGCTTTTGCTCAGGCTGGTTTCCAACTCCTGAGCTAAAGCAATCCTCTCACCTTGGCCTCCCAGGGTGCTACGATTACAGGCGCAAGTTACTGTGCCTGGCCATAAGATGTTTTGTCCTCAAACCTGACCCAGACTCCCAGAATACCAAACATTAGCACTAACTCAGGGTCCCCCTTGCATGTTGAGACTTGGGAAATCAGACATTTATGGTCAACTTAAGGGGGTGGGGGCGGGGGAGAGAACTAAAACCTGACTCTAGGGCTGTGTGAACTTTCAATAGCTCCATATACAGTCTTTGAAATAATATGAAAAATTAAAATTCTCATGGCAATTTTTAAAAGTAATATTATATTTTTTATAATATCTGTAAAGGCTTTAAAGGTGATGTATTCACCTCTTTAGGTAACTATCCAACTCAAAATTTACCCAGAGGAAAAGGTAAAGGGGAACTTTTTAACTAGGTAATCATCCGTCTCCTGATTTATTCTGGCATGCAGGGGCAGGAATGGAATGGGCGGGAGTATTGTGTGTGGTGTCAGAAACTTTTAATAATGGAGTAGTTCCTGGAGGAAACAGTGCCTCTGGACTGTGGTTACAAGCTTTGTCCACATAAACCCAATCATCAGAAAGGAATAAGATAAGGCTACTTCTTGTGGGCAGCTGTCCTGAGAACGTACATCTCTGTGGGCCTTGGGAGACTCTGAGACAGAGGCATCTCACAGTGAGAAGAAAACGACAACTACCTTAAAGGCCTGGTAGGTATAGGTGGATGTTCATTTGACTATCTGTATGTCAATGTTTTTCTAGGAGTACAATTCAAACTCCTCAAGAGTCCACTATAAGATATGAAATGCTACGAACTATGAAGGAAACTCTTATCAACTAGTACTACTGTAACATTCTGCCACACAAGTGCTGATTGTTTTCTTGGCAGGTCCATGACTCTGATTAAGATATTTCCTGCCCTCCAGCATGCAGCATAAACAGTCCCCATGTCACTTACTGCTGCTTTAGTGTAGTTGCCAGTGGCCAGGGAGCCAGCAGAGCTCATTTCTGCAATGAGCAGGCACCCGCGATGCAAGGGCAGGCCTACTTCCCGTAGGCCCTTCACAACTCCCGAGCCAGGTACCACGTGTGCATTCACTACATCTGCCCAGGAAGCTATTTTAAAGATACCACCTAAGAGAAGAACAGGGAAAAAAAAATTATTTGCCAATTTTCAAACCAAAATTTCTAATCTTGGCTCGGCGCCTGTGGCTCAAAGTGGCTAAGGCACCAGCCACATATACCTAAGGTGGTAGCTTCGAATCCAGCCCGGGCCCATCAAACAACAATGACGGCTGCAACCAAAAAATAGCCGGGCACTGTGGCAGGCGCCTGTGGTCCCAGCTACTTGGGAGGCTGAGGCAGGAGATTCACTTGAGCCCAGGAGTTGGAGGTTGCTGTGAGCTGTGATGCCACAGCACTCTACCCAGGGGAACAGCTTGAGGCTATGTCTCAAAAAAAAAAAAAAAACAACAAAACTTCTAATCTTTTGTCCAACCAATCAACCAACTACAGGATGATATAATCTCCTAGGGCGGCACCTGTGGCTCAATGGAGTAGGGCACCGGCCCCACATGCTGGAGGTGGCGGGTTCAAACCCAGCCCCAGCCAAAACTGCAAAAAAAAAAGAAAGAAAGAAATAATCTCCTAGTAAGATGTTAATGTGAGAGTCTAATACTTGAGGAATGTTAGTGATTATTACAGAACCCATGGTTCTGTCTGTGAAAAATGTTTATCTGGGCAGCTCTGCACGGGCACCTATGGCTCAGCGAATAGGATGCTGGCCCCATATAATGAGGGTTCAAACCCAGCCCAGGCCAAACTCCAATAAAAAAATAGCCAGGCATTGTGGTGGGTACCTGTAGTCCCAGCTATTCAGGAGGCTGAGGCAAGAGAACTGCCTAAGCCCAAGAGCCTGGAGGTAGCTGTGACTCCTTGGCACTCTACCGAGGGTGAGAAAATAAGACTCTATCTCTAAAAAAAAAAAAAGAGAGAGAGAAAGAAAAAAATAAGAAAAGTGTATCTATCTACCTGACAGCAGGGTAAGAAGTGATCACAGTGAGAAAAAACTATTAAAAGTTCTGCATTTTGGGCAGCACCTGTGGCTCAAAGGAGTAGGGCGCTAGCCCCATATGCCAGAGGTTGGCGGGTTCAAACCTAGCCCCAGACAAAAACTGCCAAAAAAAAAAAAAAAAAAAGTTCTGCACTTTATCAGGAACACTGATAAGACTGTTTTTCCTTCCAGGCTGAATGAAGCTCATGTAATCAGAAAGGGACTCCAGTGAAGATGGGCATTTATTAACATCAAGGATATTGACATTTTGAAATTCACCTTGAAAATGGCAAATTTTCATTCTGCAGGGATCTCTCAGGAACTTTATTATCTCTCAATATTTCTATACATTCCTTAGATCTCTTTAGCTATTCTAATCCCAATAGACAACTGTATTATTAAAAAACCTGGATTTCTGATCCTCACAGATTCCTGAATAATACCCTTACCTTCATACTGCTTTTTTACTGTGTTGCCTATATCTGCAAATTTCCGGTCTTCGAATATTAAGAACTCATGGCGTTGTGCCAGCATTGTCAATTCCTCCATCACATCCAGAGTAAAATCATCCAAAATATCCACATGAGTCTTGAGCATGCAGATGCTGGGTCCTAACACATCTGCTAGCTGCAACAGCTCTCTGGCCTCTGAAACATCAGCGGACAAACACAAATTGGTCTCCTTCCTTTGCATAAGCCTGAGAAGCTTCGAGGCAACTGGGTGGATCCTGGGCAGCTCTGCACGGGCACCAAAGCTGAGTTCTTTGGATGCTTTCTTTATACAAAGGAGAGACCCATTTTGATTAGCTGCCACAAAAACATTTTCCTGAACAAATCTCTTCACTCTTTCAACCATCTCAGTATCAATTTTCTTCTGCTGCTCAAGAATTTCCAGCATTCTGGACAAAGTACACACTGAGTGGAGACGGATCCCGTGCGCCTGCAGCTTGTCCTTGCCTCCTTGCTCTCTGTCCAACAGCACAACAGCATCAGTGACCTTCAAGCCCTCCTTCTGAAGAACCTCAACAGTTTCCAAAACACTAGATCCACTGGTGACAACATCCTCAATGATTAAACAGGTTTCTCCTGGATTTACAGCTCCTTCTACAAGACGCTTAGTACCTAGAAAAGAAAAAATTCTGTTGATTTCAACTTTCATATACACACACATATATATATAAAAGCCAATTCAAAATCTATCTTACAGTATAAGTCTGATATCTAGTTATGAAGAGATGGATGATCTAAACCTTATTTACTTTCTTTTTTGAGACAGCATTTCCTCTGTCACCCTGGGTTGAGTGCTGTGGTGTCATTATAGGTCACAGTAGCCTCAAATTCTTAGCCCCCAAATTCCTTTTGCCTCAGCCTCCCAAGTAGCTAGCATTACAGGTGCCACCCACAACATCCAGCTAGTTTTTCTATTTTTAGCAGAGACAGGGTCTCACTCTTGCTCAGGCTGGTCTGGAACTCCTGAGCTCAGGTGATCTACTGGCCTCAGCCTCCCAGAGTGCTAGGATGACAGGCATGAGCCACCACACCTAGGCTTATTTTCTGATCATCTACTTGGGAGCTACTTATCTTCATGTCTGATGTATCTTCAGTGTGCCCTGATGACTGCTCTGTTCAGTGTCTCTGTATTACCTAATGCCAGTTATACATGCAGACTACTTACAGTAAAATAAGTACACTATTTTGTAGAATAAACACCATTTAATGTGTTTTATGGCCAAATTTTCAAAAATGTGGTCTCTTAAAGCAAATCACTGGGGATTAAGGAAAGTTATGAAACGAATAACCCAGTATCATCAATAAAATTATTCCTTGTCAAGAAAACTATAGCATTATGTTCCTCACTCAAGATTATCCAAACAACTGGCTTTTTGAAGATATAAATTCAGGAGGAAAAATCTTCAGCAACCATCTAGACCTGTTACTACAATTTTACGAATTATATAATGCAATGTGACTAAAATACATACTTTTCTACCCCAAACCCCACTATAGACTATTTCCAGATAATCTATAAAATGTAAACAACTCAGGCTATATAGATTCATTTTTATGTTTTCCACTACTAATTTGCTTATTTTGAAATGGAAATGGAATTAATTGGTGTACATTTCACCCACCTTTTGAGCTTTACTACAGGCATCATCTTTTACCTTTCCATTCCTTCTCTCTTCTTTCATCCCTTGGAGAACTGACAAGCTCTACATCTGTGATCAAGTTAGACTAGATCACAAAACTGAGAGTACTTATGAATATATTAAAAATGATTTTTAAAAACATACAATAATAAGCCAGGTACAGTGGCTCATGCCTGTAATCCTAGCCTCTGGGAGGCTGAGGCGGGTGGACTGCTCGCACTCAGGAGTTCAAGACCAGCCTGAGCAATAGCAAGATGCTATCTCTACTAAAAATAGAAAAACTGAGGGAAGACCATTGCTTGAGCCCAAGAGCTTAACTTTGCTGTGAGCTATGATGCCATAGTACACTATTCACAGTGCCGCAGTCTCAAAAAAATTAAATATATAAATACAAACATATAATAAGAAAATAGAAATAACAGTTCTCTTATGGATAGGGACTCATGCAGATAATTACTGTAGCTCAAAAAATTTGTGCTATGCCTTTAAACATCAAAAACTCAAATATTTTTCTTATTTTTTTTATTATGACAATTTCAAACAAAAGTAGACAAATAGTATAATGAACACCCATGAATACCTAACAACCACCTAACAACTCATGGTCCATCTTATTTCATCCTTACTCCCTACTTCCAGAAGCAAAGCCCAGATATTATATGAAATCATATGATTTCAACACAAAAATTTGTAGAATGCATCTGGAAAAGAACTTGTTTCAAAAAAGTAAAAAAACAACAAAACATTATCAATTAACACAAAACAAAGAAAAAAGACGATTAATTGCTTAATAGCATTAAGATTGATTTTTAGATTTTAAGGCAAGCTACCTGATAACTTATTGCCAGGGATCCACAAGGTGTTTACATTGCTTTACAAGAGTAATTTTATCCATACATTACTCTTCATGCAATTTAAGTACAAGTACTGGGAAAGTATGTGCTCTTAGAACACTTTGCTGATAAGGTAAAGGCTGGTTGCTGGGGTTTCACAGAAACAGTGCAAAAAAAAGCAATTTTTTTCATTGCCTAATCAATAAAAACAAAGAAAGGTGATTTATAACAAAAGCTAATGAATTCCACAGACAGTAACACTTAAAAGACTTAAGAAAAATATCCAAGATGACTAGAAAAACATCAGTGTACAGAACAGGAAAACCTTCCAACAGTATCTGATTCCACATGAACTTAATGTTTACACTGCTTTTACATTACCATAATCCTTTGTTTCTTTCCTTCTAATAAGCATTGGAATTTGATTGGTTGAACACATAACTGTAGCCAATGGCAAAGCTGTATAAGGTACTCCACACACCGTGTCAAAACTGATTCCCTCATTTTGGGCAGTTTGGAATAAAATATCTGCAATCTGTAAGAAAATGAACACACAAACTATTATTATTACTGTTTTAAATGGTTATAAATTATGTACCAACATAACATTAAAGACAGTAATAACCTAGTGGGGATTTGTCTCAAACCTGACTGGAAGCAAATGCCTTTTTATTAAATTACTCTCCATAGATCGCTGTATATATATACAAATATAAAATGTAGGAATGAAACTACTCAGTTCGAAGCATCAAGCCACATGAGCATTGGGGAAGATCAAAAGTCTTTGATTCCCAAAGACTAAGGATAGTCCCCCAACTTCCCGGTTTCCCTTAGTAATTCATTATGCTTTGAGTATCAAACCTATTAATTTTTAGTTAGATTTTCTGAAAGAAGTCTTAAATTAAGCTTTATAAATGCAAACCTGATTGTATGACGTTTGTTCTATCTATTTATTTATTTAGAGACAGGACCTCACTGTCACCCAGACTGGAGTGTAGTGCCATTATCATAGCTCACTGCAACCTCCAACTCCTGGGCTCAAGCAATCCTCCTGTCTCAGCCTCCTGAGTAGCTGGGGACTACAGGTGTGTACCACTACACCTGGCTAAGTTTTTGATTTTTTTTTT
>CAUYQV010058312.1:0-16137 GCA_963574575.1 Galagoides demidoff
TTTGATACAATGACTAAGCAAATGACATGAAATTTATGTTAACCAGCTTGATGAAAGTATTTCAAATTGTATATGAAAACAGCACAATGTACCCCATGTTTGCATTAATGTATACAGCTATCAATTAATAAAAAAAAAAGATGATATTGGCTTTGTAGAATGAATTGGGAAGGATTCCTTCCTTCTCAACATTATGAAATAATTTCTGAGGTATAGTTACCAGTTCTTCTTTGTAGGGCTGGTGAAATTTGAGTGTCCAGGATTTCCCCCCCCCCGGAATATTTTTTGTTGCTGCTTCAATTTTGTTACTTGATGTGGGTCTATTTGGGAGTTCTGTTTCTTCCTGAGTGAGCTTAGGTGGTTTGTGTATTTCTAACAATTTGTCTGTCTTCTCACTATTTTCCAGTTTATCTCTGGAATATAATTCAGTTGCTTTGTTTAACAAACATTTTTTGATTGTCTCCATAGTGGGCACTGTGAAAAATATTACAGGTAAAAATTTGGGAAAAAATACAGTTTCTGCTCTTAAGGAGCTTATAACAAATATGGAGTCATCTATTAATATAAATTAATAATGTATATAAGGCATAAAGGGGAAAGCACTTTAATGATGGCAAATCATGAGAAAAGAGAAGAAAATGTACATTAATTAGTCTGGATTAGAAAGTATTCCTCCCCCCCCCAAATTTGAGAAATGATTTAAAGAATGAATAGAATTTGGAAGGGTAAGCAAGTAGGGAAGTTGGGGGAACTGTACAAAGAAGGACACGGAGGTAAGAAAATATTTTTTGAAACTTAGGTATGAAGAGGACAGAGTTCATAGCAGAACATAAAGCTTGGAAGGGCAGCTTACAACTAGATTGTGGAAAACCAGGACTACCATTCTAAAATATTAGGAAGGTTTATGCAGATAATAGGAACTATTGAAGATTTGGGGGACTGAGAAAAATTAGATTTTCTATTACTTTTTAGCAAGATAAGTCAAAAGACAGTATGAGAGGTTAGGAAAATGTGGAACAGCTGAGTCTGTTTCAGTGACTCAGAAAAATATAATTATTTAATATCATTACCTGGAACAACTATAAGAACAGACAGATTGAAAAGAGGAGGAACAGATACAAAAGATATCTTACTGTTGGTAGAAATAATACCTTGTAAATAAATTATTTTTAAGGGTCAGATGTTAAATATAACCTTGAAAGTTTTAGCTTGGGTGATAAGATCCTGTATTGTCTCTTGTGATTCTGCTGCATTGAACACAGGAGGGCGATTTCCAGGACACTGATCTCCTTTCTTTTGGACATGTACATAGCAGTGGCATTGCTGGGTCACGTGGTCATTCTATTTTCAGTTTTTGAAAAACCTCCTGACTGTTCTCTACGATACTTGCACTAATTTATATTCCCACTAACAATGTCAGAGGGGTCCCCTTTTCCCACCGCTTTGCCAGCATCAATAATCGCCTGTCATTTCAATAAAAACCATTTTAACTAGAGTGAGATAATACCCCAGTGTGGTTTTGATTTATATTTCCGTGATCACTAATGATGTTGAGTGTATCTTCATATACTTTTGGCTACTTTTATGTCTTCTTTTGAGAAATGTCTATTCAGATCCTTTGCCGGTTTTTAAAATCAGATTATTTGGCTTTTTAGCTTGATATAATATCATTTGTACAATTTTTTCTTTGGTTTTCTGTGCTTGGGGGGGTATTATTTAAGAAGTCTTTGTCCAAACCAATGTCCTGAAGTGTTTCTCTAATGTTTTCTTTGAAAAGGTTCATTGTTTCTGATATACTATTTAAATTTTTAATCAGTTTTGATTTGGGTTTTGTGTATGGCAAGAGATAAGGGTCTAGTTTTATTCTTCTGCATTTGGATATTCAGTTTTCTCATCATGATTTGCTAATGAGATAGTCCTTTCTCCACTGTATGTTCTTGGCACCTTTGTTAAGGATAAGTTCACTAAAGATGTGTGGATTTATTTTTGAGTTCCCTGTTCTGTTCCATTAGTCTATATGTCTGTTTTTATTGGAGAGCCATGCTGTTTTGGTTACCACAACTCTGTAATACAAGTTGAAGTCCGATAATATGATTCCTCTAGTTTTTGTTTTTGCCCAGGGTGAATTTGGCTATTCTGAGTATTTGGTGATTCCATATACATTTGAGGATTATTTTTTCTATCCCTAAAGCAGGGGTCCTCAAACTTTTTAAACAGGGGGCCAGCTCACTGTCCCTCAGACAGGTGGAGGGCCAGACTGCAGCCCTGGACGAGTCACCTGCTAAGCAGGACAGGCAGCAGTGTCAAAAACACCCTGAGGACCAAATAAATGTCCTAGGTGGGCTGCATATGGCCTGCGGGCCATAGAGGACACCTGCATGAATCTCTTTGGTATTTTGATGGGATTGCACTGAATCTGTATATTGCTTTGGGTAGTTTAGCTATTTTAACAATATTGATTCTTCCAGTCAATGAGCATAGACTATATTTCCATTATTTTGTGTCCTCTTTGATGTCTTTCTTTCTTTTTTGTTTTTCTTAGAGACTCACTTTGTCACCCTTGGTAGAGTGCTGTGGCATCACGGCTCAGAGTAACCTCCAGCTCTTGGGCTTAGGTGATTCTTTTGCCTCAGCCTCCCAAGTAGCTGGGACTACAGGTGCCCGCCACAATGTCCAGCTATTTTTGTTGTTGTTGTTGCAGTTTGGCCTGGGCCATGTTTGAACCTACTACCCTCGGTATATGGGGCTGGTGCCCTACTCACTGAGCCACAGGTGCTGCCCTCTTTTTGATTTCTTTCATTAATATTTATACTTTTAAAGATAGAGATCTTTCACTTCTCTGGTTAAGTTTATTCCTAGGTATCTTATTTTATGTATAGCTATTACATATGGGATTGCTTTCTTTTTCAGATTGTTTATTGTTGGCATATACAAATGATACTGGCTTTTTATGTTGGTTTTATACCCTGCAACTTTACTGAAATTGTTTATCGGTTCCAATCTGTGTGGGGAGGTATCTTTACATTTCTCTAGATAGGAGATCCTATCTGCAAACAAGAATGATTTGACTTCTTTCACTTCAATTTGGATGACCATCATTTCTTTCTCTCGTCTAATTGCTTTAGCCAGAACTTCCACTATCTTGATAATACTGGCAAAAGTGGTACCCGTGTTTAGTTTCCAATCTTAAAGAAAAAGCTCTCTGTTTTTCCTATTCAGTATGATACTTGCTGTGAGTCTGTTATATATGGCTTTCATCCCGTTGAGTTATGTTCTTCCTATATCCATTATTCTGAAATTTTACTTTTTATCATGAAGGGATTTTGAATGTTATCAAATACTTCCTCAGCATCACTTGAAATGATCATATGGTTTTTGTCCTTTTTGTGGGATGTATCATGTTGATTAATTTGTGTATGTTGAGACATTCATGCATCCCTGGGATGTATCTTACTTAGTCATGATGAATGATATTTTTAATGGCTGTTGAATTTAGTTTGCTAGTATTTGGGGGGTGGAGTTTGCATCTATGTTCATTAGACACCTTAGCCTATAGTTTTATTTGTTGTGTCTTTGCTTTTGGTAGCGGAGTGATACAGGCCTTATAGAATGAGTTTGAGAGTATTCCCTCCTCCTTGATATCTTCGAATAGTTTTAAGTAGCATTCTTATAATTCTTCTTTTAATCCTTGGCAGAATTTAGCAGTGAAGTCATCAGTCGCTGGGTTTTTCTTTAACGGAAGACTTTCTGTTACTGCTTATATCTTGCTTCTTGTTATTGGTTTATTAAAGTTTTAGATTTCTTCCTGGATCATTCTTGGTAGATTGTATGGATCTAGGAATTTATCGTTTTTCTGTATCATTCTTGTTTCCGTGTCATTTACTTCTGACCTTTATTATTTATTTTCTTCTACTAGTTTTAAATGGGGTGTGCTCTTATTTTTCTACTTCTGTGATAGACATCTTAAGGTTGTTTATTTGAAGCTTTTATACTTTCTTCTGGCTCTGCACCCACATAGTTGTAGGAATTGCCCAGGGACTACCATCTTTGTAGTCTGACTGCCTTACAGATATACTCTTGGCTCCTGGCTGCATTTTGCCAGCTGATGGTGGGGCTAGCCAGAACTAAGATTTCATGTTGGAAGATTTCCCTTAGGCTAGGCTGGTCTAAATGCCTCCTCTGTGGACACCACCAGAATTCTACCCTATATTGTGTTCCCCTGTGCCACGGTGGCCTTGAGTTCCAATGCAAAATACCACAGTCACTTCACTCTCCCTTCCAACTGGATGTGCTGGCAGTTGTGTGAATACTTATTGAATTTAGTGTTTAAGCAGATAAAGGATTCCTAATGGTCTCTATTTGGCCATCCTCCTCCACTCTTTCTCCAGAAACTTAACACAGATTAAAAGAACTGGTTAGAGTAAGAATTGGGCCTCAAACTCCTGAAGACTCATACCTGTGCCACATAGCTGGGACCGAGAAACAATTGAGTTTTTAAGGTGCCAAGTTTACAGTACTGTCTTGGCATCAGTGTGGAAAGCAAGCAATCTTTGAAGAAATTCATAGAAATTTGAGTTCGTCATTTAAGAGAGTGACTACAGTTAGACCCTTCAATAACGCCATCTTGGAAAACCAAGAGCACAGGTGTTCTAAGAATGAACCAGAAGTGCAGAGTCATTTACCTGAAAATGTGAAAAGTATGTTTTGACCTTTTCCTATTGCTAGGTAACTGATTTACATTTTTATACTCTTTTATGCTTCTTTATAAGTGAAAATATAAGATTTATTTTAGGTAGATAAGAATCTGAAAATTTTAATCTGATTAAAGGATAGATAGTGTCTCAGATATGACTATAAATAAACATAAAATTCCCTTTGAACTCTAGCTAGCCTCTCTTCCATATAACATTTTTAAGTTGAACTCTCAGCCATCTTCTCTCCATCTCCTTGGCATCTTGCTATCCAGCGCTAGGAAGATAGGCCCTTTAGGAGAAGGCACATTAGTTGGGCATCAATGGCAAGTTAATGAGCCAAGGTACTTGGACGATACTCTACAATGGCGTCATACATCTTTTCTTTAGAGTGTTGGGGGAATATGTTGCAGCTCACTGAAAATCTCTGATGTGACTTTGATTATCAATAATCCTTTCATAAGAGTCAATTGAATGGAGATATATATTTTGAGAACAAATCGTCCAGAATGAAAGCAGAAATACAATAATGTAATAGGATGAATACTGGCATAAACACAGTCTGCTGTGAAAAAGATATGACTGAGAGAAATGGGAAGAGGAGAAGGGGGAGGGAATGAGAATTAATATGGACACACGGGTCACAAATGCTGTGTTATTTTTCTGTCTTCTTTACTAGACGTTCACATCATTCTGTCTTCAATCAAGGGAATAGCAGGTGGCATTTTTATGTGGCTGAAAGAGAAGACTAAATCAGCCAAGCAGGTAATAGCTAGCTGTAACCTGGCCAGCCTTACCAAACTCTGCCTGCATGTCTGGGTTTAAATATGATGCACTCAGCCCATTTTTCTCTCGGTTATACTATACAATGTACCAGTGTTAGCAAGGGCACAGGCACAAGCAGAAGAGATAATTCAAAGAGGGACAGGATCAGACTGCAAACTCAGGAACACAGAAAAGAGGCCCTGGCTCCTGATAACAGGTAAATCAGTTACCTCTTTACGATGACACACACCCTTGAAATTTATAGGTGAACTGTACATCGAAGAGGAACATGCCATAGAAAGAGAAACTGAGAGACTTAATTCCTAATGATACGTTAATGATTAGTAGAAAATGTTTCACAAAATAGGGAATTGCTTATGAGATACAGAAAGGAGAGATAAAAGAGCTCTGATGTCTGAAGGCAGCATGCCTGATTGTTTTATTCTTCTTTTATATATATTCATTTATTCAACTCATTAATTGAGAACTTACTGCATAGCAGTCACTAAATCAGGCACTGGAGATTTAGCAGTGAGGAAGAGGTGAAAATATTTACTCTCAAAGAATTTATATGCCGGTGAAGTTTGAGGGGGAAAGGACAGAAGATGCATTCAGAGAGACATAAAGTAAGTCAAGGGACATAGAAAATATGTCAGGGATTCAAAGCATCATAAAGAAAAACGGTAGCAGGAAAGAGAAAGTAAGGATGGAGAGAGGCCTGGGATTTTACATGTGATGTTTGGGTAGCTTCACTGAAAAGGGGCATTTGGTCAAAGACCAAGCATAGGTGAGCAATGAGCCAGCAGACGTGAGGGAAAAGAGCATTTTGGGTTTTGGAAAAGCACATGCAAAACCTTGGGGCAAGAGCAGACCTGGCATATTTAAGTAGCAGTGAGAACAGTGGGGCTGGAATGGAGTGACCAGTGGAGAAGGTCAGAAAAGGCAAGACCAGGGATCCGAGGGGAAGACACATACTTCCTAGGGGTTTGCAGGTCGCTGTGAGGAATTTGCTTTTATTGCGAGTGACTCAGGAAGGCACGCTGCAGTGTTGACAGTGGATTGTGGTGGACAAGAGCAGGATCAGGAGGGAAACTAGGAGGCTGTGGATTAATCCAGATGAGAGACGGTGGTGGAGATAGACACTGTGGTCAGATCTTGGATGTATTTGGAACAAGTACGTGGGTAGATGGATGTGGAATATAGGAGAAAAATTATGGATTTTTAGAAAAATAACATTGGGAATGATGGTGTTGCTGTTTACTTGGAAACACTGTGGAGAAAGGGGGTTTTGCCAGGTGTGGGGACTCATACCTGTGATTCAGGTACTTTGAGAGGCCAAAGCTGTAAGATCACTTGAGTTTAGGAGTTCAAAACCCACCTGAACAACATGGTGAGATCCCAGCTCTACAGAACAATGTTAAAAATTAGCCCAGTGTGGAGTAAACACCTGTGGTCCAAAGTTCCAGGAATACTGAGGCTGGAGGATCACTTGAACTAGGGAAGTTAGAGGCTACCGTGTGCTATGACCCTGCCCTTGCCCCTCTAACCTGAATGACAAGTGAGACCTGTTTCCAAAAAAAAGGAAAAGAAAAAGAAACAAAAAATGACCTGCAACTAGAAGTGCCAACATTATTTTTATTTACATACTTATATATATAAATTTGGAAGACTTCGACAATAAAATCATCATTAGCTGATGTTTAAAACTGTAAGACTGGGTTGCACTAACAAGGGAATAAAAAGAAAAAGAAATTATCCCAAGGCTGAAACCTGGAGCGTTTTGACATTAGAAGTTGAGGAAGGCGAGAATGAACGAGCAAAACGGTCTGATGTGAAGCAACCAGTGAGACAGGAAACAGGAAGGTCTGAAGAGCGCAAAGCCCAGAAAACTGAGAAAAGAAAGTTTTGTTTTGTTTTCTCTTTTGTTTTGGAGGAAGAGCCAATAGATCAGTGGTGTGGAACATCGCTGACAGGCCAAGGAGGATGAAAATGGATTTAACCATTGGATTGAGCCCATCGGAAATTATTACATACCTTGAACTCTAGATGTCCCGGTGGAGTGAAAAGTCTAAATCAGGGGGGTTAAAAGCTCCCTCACTTTCTCTTCCTCTTCTGTGTCCAAAAAGCCAAAAAAGAAAATTAACCTCACACACCCTCCAAAATTAGTTTATACTTTGGAAAAAGGAGAGTTTTATTTCATTAATGTGTAACAAACTGTTAGGCGGCCTTTCTAACGGGTTGGGAAGCGGCGTGCCGGCCAGAAGCCAGGCACATCTGCTTCCAGGGAGGGACAGAAGGGAACAGGACTTAGGCTGAGCGAGATGGTCAGACGCACGTATTTAACAAGCCACAGGAGGAATAAAGGTATGAAGGGCGGCTCGTGCCTCGTGCGTGTAATTGTGCTTTGTCTCCTCTGTCCCATCACCTTGAGAACTTGGTGCTTGTCAAGGTGTTTCGCGGCCCCCATGGCCAAGAGGAGTCCATCCAGTTAGAAGGGGGTTTAGGATTTTATTTTTAATTCATAAGAAAAGCATCAGATACCAAATTGGAAACAAAAATATTTCAAAGACTTTTGTTGAATTAAGTCACAAAATTGGAAAGTTAGCTGGAGAAGAAATATTCCATTTCTGAAAATAGAGGGGGCTCTTAGGAGGGGGAAGAGGAGCAGAAATACACTGTGTTGTGTGATGGCAGATGAGACCCAGGGCGGGGGAGAGGGCCTGGCGATGTCGGAGAGTAAAGACGGACGGGAAGGCTGGTGGTGACCTTTAGCTGGGAGAGCTCAGAAGTGGAGGTGATGGTCTTGCCTGGGACCTAACTCATTTATAACAGCACCAGGAAGGCAGGAAGGCAGAGTGCATGGATGCTGGTGTGAGGAGATAGGAGCTGTTAGGACAGTGTGGGAGAAAACTGAAACAAAATCGTGACTTGAGGATGACCACAGAAAGCAGGTTTCTGAGGCTTGGTGCCTGTAGCTCAGCCGCTGGGGCGCCAGCCACATACACTGGAGCTGGTGGGTTCCAATCCAGCCCGGGCCTGCCAAACAGCAATGACAACTACAACCAAAAAACAGCCGGGCGTTGTGGCGGGCGCCTGTAGTCCCAGCTACTTGGGAGGCCAAGGCAAGAGAATCACTTAAGCCCAAGAGTTGGAGGTTGCTGTTGCCTACTATACACAGGGTGGTACAGTAAGATTCTGTCTTAAAAAAAAAAAAAAATTTCCTGAGTTTCTAAGAAAGAACGTGTGAACTACAGTAGCTGCTGAGGAGCCGGGAGAGTGCATTACACACGTAGCACATGGCAGCTCTGGAGGGAACAAACCGCTCCAGATTCGTTGGTTCAAGTGTAGTCATTTGGGCCTAACTAGCTAAAAGTCTAGGGAACATGGTGTTAACAGAGGGTCCAGGTAAGAGAGTAAAAACACAAAACAAATAAGCACAACTGTTCCAGTGAGGACCTTGGAGGCCAGGATGTTGGAAGGATCATTGACATGGATGTTACAGGTGGATAAACCTGTTTTTTATTTTCTAGATGATGTGATGCTGTGACATCCTGGCTCTCCCAGGGCTAGCCGGTCCTCAGACACAGACGACTTGCCTGTTAACCCGCCTTTGATACACAAACCAGCCAATCCCGACTCCATCCCCCAGCCGCTTCCTTTATCAGACTCTCCCACTCTAAGCACTCATTCTCAACCCAGGCACCATAAGAGGATCTTAGGTGTGCCTCAAAAGTTTTGAAAGATCATTAATGAAATTATTTTGAAAAGAAGTTCAAGGCACAGTAAGTATATTCTTTTTTCAATCTTTTTTTTAATGAACATAATTTAAATAAGCCATGGAAGATGAACTATAGGTTCAAGTGTGCCATGAGAAAAAAAAAGGTTGAAGAACATTGCTGTAAGGCAAGTTTCCCCTGCCCTAAATCACCCCAGGGCTGGGTACTGGAGAAAGGGGGACGACCCTTAGAGCCCAGACCCCCCCAGAGTCCTTGGCACGACCCCGTCCTACACTCACTATGCTCACCCACCCTGCCTGTGCACCCTTTCCTGCCTCTGGCCCCCGCTTCTCCCTCACCTGCTCCACCTTCTCACCCTGGACCTCCTCCCACGGCCGTGCAGGATGTGGAAAGCTCCCTTCTGGAAACTGGCAGCAACAAACTTTTTTTCCAACAACAATCATCTGTTGATCTTTCGTCCTTACCATACCCAAATAAAACCAAAATCCCAGGTATGTTTTAAAACACTCAGTGCCGAAAGTGTAACAGGAGTGGTGTAAGAGAAAATGCCAGGGAGCCAGGATCTGAAATCCTCTCGGGCGGCGTCCGGGGTGAGCCAGGGCTTTAGGGATGAGTGTGGTAGAGGGGGCAGTGAGGAGTGAGGGAGGTTGATTCAAAGTGTGTGGCTTTCTTTGGAGAATGGAGTAAAAATGGTCTGAAGTTGGCAATGACAACCACAGAACATACCTATCCCCCATGTAAGGACAGGAGCATGGACGGTGGTCCCCACTGGGGAAGGCTGACAAGGAAGAAGCCTCCTCTGAGAGGACAGGTTCCTGTGAAGACAAAAAGCCACAGGAAATCCTCAGTGAAGAGGCTGAATATCCGCAGGAATTTTTCTGATAAATGGCAGTTGATTCCATGGGACCGAGTGGGGAGGGGGGTCAGGAACCGGACGGTGGGCAGTGGGATCGTGGTGTAAAGGAAAGATACTACCCTAACCTGTGCTAGGACTAGAATCTGGGGAGAAGGTATGATTTGGGAGAGGAAGGTGTTTCCCTTGTCTGTTTTCAAGTGACTAATGAAAATAGACAAAGGCAAAATATAATTGACGCTAAGGATCTCAGAGCAGGTCAGGCAGTCAGAGGGGACCAGAAGAGAAACTCTCCAGGATGACATGGAGTTACAGAACCCGTACTCGACTCAGGCAGGAGGGGAAGGTGTGGGACAGGGAACTGTCACATGGCTCTGGGGGACCCTCTTGAATATTACCCCAGTAGGAATTCAGACACATTTATTTATACATGGTCAAGCTCATTATTACCATCCACCTGCTTGCTTTAGTAGATCCTAAACTTTAAGTGTGTAAATGATATTTCTACTAAAAATTCAATGGGAAAAGTCATTGGCATTTGCATATATCAAAAATCTAGGGTGTCATTTCAAAAGAATGAGTTTAACGTTGTCTGTTTTCCCGAAACAGTGACAGGCAGGGATGTATGGGAGCCTCCCTGGCCATTTATGCTCAGGAAAGAGATTCCCGTACGAGCAGCTGTCCCCGGCCACCACTCCTGAGGCACCTGTCTCAGTTTGAAACTATTACTTGGAGAGAAATAACCAGTAAGAAGGAGACGCCATAGGGCAAAGAAATATAAAGTAAAAAAAAAAATAAAAGATACATTCAATAGAGATGAATTCTCAAATTATAGCCAACAAGAGGCACATCTCATAACTTTTAAGGCACACTGAGAAAAAGGGCTTTGACACCAAGATGAAGGCTGTTTTTACTTTTTAGAGGGTTGCTCACTTTGGGACTTGGAGGTTTTTGTGGCTTTAAACGTTCGTTTTATCTGTGGAGATTAATGGATAGGGCGGATGACACGTGCTGGCAGATCATGTCTATCTGACACATTCTGTGAGGACTTTGAACTTGGTAGTGGGCAGCAAGGTCTCAAAGTGTCATCAGGATAAAAAACTCAAGTCCCACACGAAATGTTGGGGTACCCTAAAGACTATCATTTTCACAGTGGTAAAATGAGGCTCTGTTTTTTAACAGTTGGTAATTTACAGGAGAACAGAGAAATTTTTTTTTTATTGTAGTATTCTTAAAGACGTACAGAGAGCCAAACCAATAAAACAAACAAACAAACAAACAAAAAAACAAGCTAGTGACTATGAAATATCTACTCCACACACAGATTAAAGGCAGAGTTTCCTGATGGTATTCACAACCGCTGCCCTGAAGTTCTACAGATTAGCACATCGATGCTTTTCTTAATATCTGAATGAATTTCATGCACGGACACCCCCAACATTCATTAAGTGCTTACTGTGTGCTAGGCATGCACTAAGTACACAGAAGACCTTACTTAGGCTTTATAATTAACACACTGAAGCAAATAACATTTGGATGTTTGTCCAAAATCACGTGGCTGGTAAGTGGGGAGCCGAGGTTTAGAGCTCAGCGTGTGGCTGGTTCGTGTCTCCACATGGTCCCTTCGGCCGTGGCCGGAGAGGTGGAGGGAGGCCAGGCTGACAGGACACCAATCTCCTTATTTCTTCTCACAGCTTTTTATGTTCCCGCTGGAGAACAATTCAAACAATTAGAGAAAAGTAGAAGCCCGATTTTTACAAAAGATAGCAGCGCAGAAAGGGGGAAGACAGCCCTTTTGAGATTAGAAAAGTTGAATTATCACTTTCCAAAGACAGGTGACATGAATTTGGTTTGGGGTGACACCTGTGGTTGGGGTGTTATAGATCTCCAGCTGGACGGAAAGTGGGGAGCACAGGTGAGTGGGGGGTCAGAAAGGACTTTTATCAGATGGAGAACAATGTAGGGATTCTGTCCGAGATATTTTTCTCATTATTTTGGTGGCTTTTAATTTACGGTTATGTGGGCAGAGGTAGCAATGGAATCCTTAACCTTCCCTGTGGCATTTGTAACCTTTGCATGGCTACGTCACCGGAGGTTCTCATCTTGCTTTCCTCTCTGTCTTAATTGGAAGAAGTTGGGATAATCGGTTTGATAGAAGAACGATCTAAAAGTTATAGGCCACTTATAAAAAATAAGAATGCTGGCTTGGCACCTGTGGCTCAAGTGGCTAGGGCACCAGCCACATACACCTAGGGTGGCGGGTTCAAGTCCAGCCCGGCCCACCAAGCAACAATGGCGGCTGCAACCAAAAAAAGTAGCCAGCCATTGTGGCGGGCGCCTGTGGTCCCAGCTGCTTGGGAGGCAAAGGCAGGAGTCTCACTTGAGCCCAGGAGTTGGAGGTTGCTGTGAGCTGTGATGCCACAGCACTCTGCCCAGGGGGATAGCTTGAGGCTCTGTCTCAATAAAATAAAAAATAAAAAAAAATGAGAATGCTAAACTCAAAGGACGGGGTTTCTGTGAAAACACCTACAGTGCAGCTCCATCCAGGTCCCAGCTAAGACATGGCAGTGGTTTTCAGAGAGCTTCTGTGAGAATATAAAAGAAAAAAATGCTACGTATCCGTAGTCTCCTTCTGAGACACTGATCTACCGGTGTCTAGTTGTCTAATTGCACCTGGTAGATCAGTGGCTTTTTTGTTGTTGTTTCATAAGAATAATTAGACATTTTTGAGACTTAGGATAAGGTAAGGTTTTTGTCTCTTTCTTTAGATGGAAAAGTTAAAATAGAAAATATTTAGAAAAGCTTTAATTTCCTTACCTCACCCTAGTTCCACTGACGGCAGTTTTTCTTTCTTTTTTTTCTTTTTTGAAAGATTTTCCTTTCAGATGTATAGTGGAGAGTTTTAATTTGAAACCCTGAGTTTCTTTACTGTTATAATTTAAACTAATAATAGCAAACACCTCCCTTTGAGTTTCTATAGCAGCTTTTCTAATGGTACCTACTGCTATTAATATTTAAGAAGGAACCATTAAGATTTTAGGTATGCGACAAATTGAAAATGTTCACATTAATTGAACACTCCTGTTAATGGTACCTTTACTAATTCCTGGTGAAACCAGCTTGTACTCCTTCATTAGAGATGGAAACCCAAAGGGTCACGGTGGCGGCAACCTCAGTGGGCAGCAGTTTCTCCAGTATGTGGGGAAGGCAGGCAGCGTAGGAAATGGTGCTTCATTCCAAGCCTAAAAATAAAAAAAATAAATAAATTCCAGTATCTTAATACTGCATGAGTTAAAACCTGGACCATTTAGACATTTGAATATTACACAAGAACTGTCAGTTTAGGAGACAGAGAAAGCAAAAGCTTAATCTATCACTGTAGCTACCGTCCAGGAAAGACATCTTACACGCAGAAGAAAAGGACCCTGGTGGACATGGGTATTTTTAAAAATACAACAAAATCTAAATGTTTCTGCTTTTTACAGAAAAAAAAAAAGTGTTACAAGTACAGTTTGATATGTTTCACAGTTTTTAGGACATAAAACTTCTTTTTACTATTTGGGTAATTTACATAATTTTTGCTTCTAATATGATTGATTTACAAAGGGACTCCACATGTATACAATAGAGGGTTTTAGCCATGTTCATAGCCAAGTGGGTCAAGGCTTAAGGGAGGACCATCAGAGTTCAAATCAAAACTACAGCAAGGTGAGGTACCATCTCCTCCCAGTAAGTATGGCTATTGTCAGAAAGACAAAAAATGGGAAATGCTGGGGAGGATGTACAGGCGGGACGTATACGGTAAGTCCGCACTTAATTGCAGGGGTAGGTTCTTGGAAACCGTGACTTAAAGCAACATGCATGTAACATCCTCAGTTCTGCGGGCCTGGGGAGGATGTGAAGAGACCATGAGGATGGCAGCCTTGGCAGACTCAGTCTGTTTTCTCATGGATGTTCCAACAAAATGACCTTGAACAAAGCCGTGTCAGTTAGACCCTGCTGTACACTACTGGTGGCAAATAGATTAGGGCAGCTAGACCCACCTCACTACTGGTGTTTATCCAGGGAAAGGAGATAGTCTGGTGAAGAGAGCTCTGTATCCCCATGAGTTACTGCGCACTACTCACAATGGCCAAAATATTCATACACGGTATGCGTATAATGGAATATATATACAATATACACAATGGAATACTATTCACACACAGTATATATACACACAATGGAATATATATACAATACACACAATGGAATACTACTCATATCTACAATGGAATACTATTCACACACAGTATGTATACACTTAATAGAATACTACTCAGTCATAAACAAGAATGAAATCCTGTCACGCATGGTGACATGGGTGGTCGTGAGGGCCTTATGCTAAGTGAAATATGTCCAGCACAGAAAAACAATGCTGCTATTCTCACTCATGTGGGTGCTAAAAAATAATTGAGCTGATGGGAGGGGAGGATAGTATTGTGGTGATTAGAGATTTGGAGGGAGCCACGGAGGGGAACACAGGCAGAGGGTGGTTAAAGGCTACGGAAGCACAGGTAAGAGCAAGGCCTGAGTTCCTGTTAAGTATAGTCACTGTAGGGTGAGGACAACTATTTTGAACTAAAAATAATGTATTGTACATGTTCTAAAACTAGAAAAGAGGTTTGGAACGATAAACATTTGAGGTAATGGCTATGCTAATTGCCTTTGTTTCTTCATTACACATCATATACATGTATAAAACCTCATTCCGTATCCCATATATAAATAATATATGTGCATCTATATGAATAGGTAACTGTTGTGTGTCAACTAAAAAAACTCTGGAAACACACAAAAAACTTATTTTGGTAGAAAAATGGCAGGAGACAAAAACAAAAGACTTTAGAAGAAATGGGGCAGTTTCCTAGTGATCTTGGAGATTCCAGATTCCCTCAGCACGCACGAGTGTCAGAAAGCTTATCTTTGCTCGGGACTGTGGTCACCTGCCCCTTTCTTTCTCTTTAAGTTTGCCTCTAGGTTTGACCCCTTTCTTGATACCTACAGCTGAATTTCTCCCAGCCCATTGGACATCTGCAAATTACCTCTACACTGAATAGACTCTACACAGAAATCTCAAATCTCCGCTTCCTTGTCTTGTTCTTAACCTTATTAATCACCTTTCTCTGTGCTAAACAAGGTCAAATATCTTCCTTACCCAATTAAATTTATATCATGAATATTCCCTGAGTTCTTACTTAGACAATTGGGTTGGAACAGTAACCATGATGGAAGGGTGCACTTAATAAAGAAAAGATTTCTTTTTAAATTAAATACCTTTTATAAGAGAACAATGAGAGTGATTATTAGACATATTCAGGATAGAAGTTTAAGAATAAATTTCTGACATTGTAGAGAGCGCTGAAGAATATTCAGAGAGAAAAAGCCCATGGATATAAAAAAGTTAACCCTATATTAATTGTTTCAGAAGGCAAATAAAACTCCATAAAGAAATTTGATAGACTCTCTTTAACCATCTTATCAAAGACAAGGGTGTGATACCAATGTGGCCACTTTTAAAAGTGGAAGAAAAAGAGATGGGTAAGCTTCAATTATTTTTTTTGACAAAAATTTATTCTAAGTAGTCACTTTTTGCAAAGGAATAAAGATAAAGAGACAAAAAGAGATAAAGTCTTTTTGTCTCTAGTAAATACACAGTGAATGTCTCCTTTGTATATGAATTTGGAAGCATATAGGGGTTAAAGTCCTTGATTTTGGATGCAAACAGGTAGATTGGAGCCACATAGCCACGTCCGGGGTCTTTCTGCTTCTCTGGGATTCTGGCATGAGGTATGTTTTTCTACTTTTCCATTTTTTAGAGAGTTGTAAATGTTCCACAAAATTGGCTCGGCGCCTGTGGCTCAAGCAGCTAAGGTGCCAGCCACATACACCTAAGGTGGCGGGTTCGAATCCAGCCCGGGCCCGCCAAACAACAATGACAGCTGCGATCAAAAAATAGCCGGGCGTTGTGGCGGGCGCCTGTGGTCCCAGCTACTTGGGAGGTGGAGGCAGGAGACTCGCTTGAGCCCAGGAGTTGGAGGTTGCTGTGAGC
>CAUYQV010058314.1:0-18177 GCA_963574575.1 Galagoides demidoff
AAGTGCCATGTAGGCACATGCCTGAAATTTTAGTAGGAGTTACTCAGGTAAAGAGAGAGAAAATGACTTTTCTGAATTAAGGGGAAAAAGTATGCAAAGTAGTCTGCAAGTAAAAAGGGACATGATTTAAGGAAACAAAAAATTTCCGTATGGTTGGAGCACCATACGTTTCAAAGAACAGGTTATTTTGAGTGACCACCATGCTTCCACCTAATCTGTTACGGACTGCTGTGCGGTCCCCACACACCTCTTGTCAGATGACCTGTGAGCTGACCATTCAGTTCCTTCTTTTAACAGGGTGGAGTTCATTTAAAAATCAAACTGGATGGCTCAGCACCTGTAGCTCAAGTGGCTAAGGCACCAGTCATGTACACCAGAGCTGGCAGGTTCAAATACAGCCCGGTCCTAGCAAACAACAATGACAACTACAACCGAAAATTAGCTGGGTGTTGTGGCGGGTGCCTGTAGTCCCAGCTACTTGGGAGGCTGAAGCCACATTATCACTTAAGCCCAAGAGTTTGAGGTTGCTGTGAACTGTGACACCACAGCACTCTGCCTAGGGTGACAGCTTGAGGCTGTGTCTCAGAAAAAAAAAAATCAAATGGATATCTTGAATCTCAAAACTGGAGGCTTTTCTTGCAAATTTTGTTACCTATAGCAAAAATTATTTAGGCTCTCATAATTACCTGTGTAGCATCTTAATATGATGAAGCATGAAAACCTCCCACAGATTTGTATCCAAGTTTTCTTTACCTTCTCCAAGGTCAGACTTAGAAGCTCAATAAGTACTCTTAATTTTAGAACTATTAGGCTCGGTGCCTGTGGCTCAAGTGGCTAATGCGCCAGCCACATACACCTAAGATGGTGGGTTTGAATCCAGCGTGGGCCTGCCAAACAACAATGATGGCTGCAACCAAAAAATGGCCAGGTGTTGTGGCGGGCACCTGTGGTCCCAGCTACTTGGGAGCTGAGGCAGGAGACTCGCTTGAGCCCAGGAGTTGGAGGTTGCTGTGAGCTGTGATGCCACGGCACTCTACCCAGGGGGACAACTTGACGCTCTGTCTCAAAAAAAAAAAAAAATTTAGCACTATTAAATGAAGAGATCCCAAGAACTTTTTAGTTTTCTTCATTATTATTGTTCTTGGTGTGTGTATATTAAAAAAAAAGAACTAGAAATTCACACGTATGTGCATGAATTGTTTAATGACCAAATTCTCTGCTCTGGTTTCACAGAAAGATATTTTTCAAATACGTAAGTGAGCACATTCAACACAGAATAATATTAGTATTAAGGAAAAGATGGGAGGAAATGGAGCCAGCTAACTAGTAATGAGCAAAAGGTGCCAAACAGGCTAACACAATGTTTGCTGCCCCCAAGGCACAGTCAACTGGACTCATTTTCACCAGACCTGTGATGCAGGGACATGTTCGGGAATCCTGTGGGCTGATGCAGCAGTTTGCAGCCAGCAAGCTCTTTTGCTTGCAGTTCTTTAAGAAGGTGTTAGAAAATAGAGTGATAAATATAAGAATAGAATGTAATCCCCAGAATTTAGAGGTGCATTTCAATCTTAAGGATATTTGTACCTTTCAGAATTCATTCAAGTTTTTTTTTGACCAGGGAGGCATCAACTTTATAAAGAGAGGTCAAATATAAAATATTAAAAAAAATTTCCATCTTTTCACTCTGAAACTATGAGTCATATCCCTGAACTAAAAAAAAAAAAAAAAAAAAAAAAAATCCACTCCCCTTTCTTCCATCTATGGGCTATGGAGGTCCACTGCCCACATTCACAGGAACTAAAGTAGTCTTGATGTTAGGTATGGTCAACCATGTGGGTAGGCTGGCATTACTGCCGACTAAATAAAATACAAGGGCTTAAAAAAATTGTTGTAGAATGACTGGAAATTTTACCAAAAACATAGAAAGCTATTATTCCAGATTATTACAGTAATGTAGGAAAAACCCCATCACTGGATAAGTAATCAAAGAGCTAGTGTTCTCGTCTGACCAGTTACGTGCTCAGAAGCACATGAACTTTGAGGGTTAGCTGCCTCATCTGGAAAACAGGGTATGAATAGTACCTGGTGTGTCTTCTTCACAGAGCCTTTTCACATAGTAAATTGTTATGGGCACAGTATTATCCTTTTGAAACTTAACGAAGTCAGGTATTTTCAGAAGAGTCAGTTGGAGAGGTGTGCTATGGAGAAATCAGGAATGTAAAGTGGCAAGACGGTTGTTACAAAAGCACAGCACAGTGCTTGAATTGACAATGAGTTCTATGGCAAATAATTTAATTATGAGGAGGACTAATAAAATTCATTTTTTTAAATTCCATTGTAACTGTGTACGTTAATGCATTTATGGGGTACAATGTGCTGATTTGATATACAGTGTGGAAAGCTTACATCAAACTTGTTAACATAACCATCACCTCACTTATTATTTGTTGTCGTAAGACATTAATGCTCTACTCTTAACAGTTTTGAAATGTACCACTGCATTATGCACATTAGGTGAAGTCTCACCAAATACTCTCCTTCATCCTGGCGCGGTTGGTGGGCGGCGGTCTCTCTCCTCTTCTTTCCTTTTTTCTGGACTAGTTTTCTTTTTATCATTTGTATGAATGTGTAGGTGATTACATATTGGTTTTATAGTAGTATTGAGTACATTGGGTACCTTTTCTTTTATTCTTGAGATGCTTTACTAAGGAGAATATGTTCCAGTCCATCCAGGTAAACATAAAAGATGTAAAGTCTCCATCTTTTTTATGGCTGCATAGTATTCCATACATATACACAATTTGTTAATCCATTCATGGGTTGATGGGCACTTGAGCTGCTTCCATGGCTTGGCAATTATGAACTGGGCTGCAATGACCATTCTGGTGCAAACGTCTTTGTTGTAAAATGACTTTTGATCATCAGGCTATATACCTAGTAGGGGAATTGCAGTATTGAATGGCAGGTTTTAGTTCCTTGAGTATTCTCCAAATTTCTTTCTTAGCTTGCATTCCCACCAGTGGTTTAGAAGAGTTCCCTTCTCTCCACATTCATGCCAACATTTGTAGTTTTGCAATTTTGTGATGTGGGCTGATCTTACTGGAGTTAGATGATATCTCAAAGTGGCTTTGATTTACATTTCTCTGATGATTAAAGATGAGCAGTTTTTCATGTGCTTGCAGGTCATGTGCCTGTCTTCTTCAGAGAAGCTTCTGTTCAAGTCTCTTGCCCACAAAGAAATGGAGTTATTTGTTCTTTTCTTATTGATTAGTTTGAGTTCTTTGTGGATTCTAGTTATCAGACCTTTGTCGGAAATATAACCTACAAATATCTTCTCCCATTCTGAAAGCTGTCTGTTTGCTTTACTTACTGTGCTCTTGGCTGTGCAGAAGCTTTTTAGTTTGATTAGATCCCAGTAATATATTTTTAGTGTTGCTTCAATTGCCAGGGTGGGTCCTCCTCATAAAATATTCTCCCAGGCCAATTTCTTCAAGTGTTTTCCCTTCACTTCTAGTATTTTTATAGTTTAAGGTCTTAAGTTTAAGTCTTTTATCCAATGAGAATCAATTTTTGTTAATGGTGAAAGGTGAGGGTCCAGTTTCATTCTTTTACAGGTCATCAGGCAGATTAAATAGGGACCCCAATGAGCCCCAATGAATGCTTTTATCTAAGATCAAATGATGATAAGTAGCTGGGTTTTTTCTCCCAATGAATGCTTTTTTTTTTTTTGAGACAGAGCCTCAAGCTGTCACCCTGGGTAGAGTGCTGTGGTGTCACAGTTCACAGCGACCTCAAACTCCTGGGCTCAAGCAATTCTCTTGCCTCAGCCTCCCAAGTAGCTGGGACAACAGGCGCCCGCCACAACAACTGGCTATTTTTTGATTGCAGCTGTCTTTGTTTGGTGACCCCGGGCTGGTTTTGAAGCTGCTAGCTCAGGTGAATGTGGCTGGCACCTTAGCCACTTGAGGCACAGGTGCTAAGCCCCAGTGAATGCTAAGATCAAATGATGATAAGTGGCTGGGTTCATCTCTTGGTTCTCTATTCTGTTCCATAAATCTACCTCTCTATTTTTGTGCCAGTACCATGCTATTTTGATCAATATAGATTTATAGTGTAGCCTGAAGTCTGGTAGGGTGATACCTCCTGATTTGTTTTTATTTCTGAGTAAATCTGTAAATTTCTTTGGGTAGTATGGACATTTTAACACTATTGATTCTTCCCAACCATAAGCATGGTATGTTTTTCCATTTGTTAATATCTTCTGTTATTTCTTTTCTCAGAGTTTCATAATTTTCTTTATAGAGATCTTTCACATCCTTTGTTATGTAAATTCCCAGATATGTCATCTTCTTTGACACTACTGTAAAAAGAATAGGGTCCTTGACTGTATTTTCAGTTTGACTATGGTTGGCATAAGCTACTGATTCTTAAGTATTGATTTTGTTCCTGAGATGGTGCTGTATCCCTTGATCACTTCTAAGAGTTTTGTAGTTCAGTCTTGGATTTTCCAGGTATAGGATCTTACCATCTGCGAAGAGTAAGAGTTTCATCTCTTCTGACCCCATCTGGATACCTTTGATCCCTTCTCTTGCCTGATTGTGATGGTTAGGATTTCCATTACTGTGTTGAATAGCAGTGGAGACAAAGGGCATCCTTGTCTAGTTCCAGATATGAGTGGAAATGTTTTCAATTTTACTCCATTCAATATGATATTGGCTGTGGTTTACTGTAGATGACCTCTATTGGGTCCAGAAATGACCCTTCGAAGCCTATTTTCTTAAGTGTTGTGATCATGAAAGGGTGCTGGATATTATCAAAAGCTTTTTCTGCATCAATTGAGAGAATCATATGGTCTTTGCTTTTTATTTTATTTATGTGATATATTATATTTATGGATTTACCTATGTTGAAACAACTTTGTAACCCTGGGATAAAACCAACTTGATCATTATGTATATTTTTTTGATGTGTTATTGAATTCTATTTGCTAGGATCTTGTTGAATATTTTTGCATTGATATTCCTTAATGATATTGGTCTATAGTTTTCATTATTTGTTGGGTCTTTTCCTGGTTTGGAGATCAGGGTGATATTTGCTTCATAGAATGTGTTGGGAAGTATTCCTTTTTCTATTTTTTGGAAAGGTTATGTAATATAAGTACTAGTTCCTCTTTAAAGGTTTGGTAGAATTCTGATGTGAAGCCATCTGGTTCTGGATTTTTCTTTTTTTGGAGATTTTGTATAGATGATGCTATTTCAGGACTTGATATAGGTCTATTCAAAATTTCTAATTCTTTCGTGCTGAGTCTAGGAAGTTGGTGGGCTTCCAGGTATTTGTCTGTTTCCTTCAGATGATCATATTTCTGGGAATAGAGTTTTTAGTAATCATTGAGGAGTTTTTTTAATTTCTGAGGTATCTTTTGTTATTTCTCCTTTATTGTTTCTGATTAAAGATATTGGAAATTTTACTTTTCTGTTTCTGGTTAGGTTAGCCAAAGGTTTATCAATTTTGTTAATCTTTTAAAAAAACCAACTTTTCGTTTCATTGATCTCCTGAATGGTTCTTTTGTTTTCAATTTCATTTAATTGTGCTATAATTTTGGTTATTTCTTTTCTTCTGCTGGGTTTGGGGTGGGAATGTTGTTCTTCCTTTTCCAGTTGCTTGAGATGACACATTAAATTGTTGACTTCCTCTCTTTCTGTTTTGTTTTCTTTTTCTTTTCTTTTCTTTTTTTCTTTCTTTTTTTTTTTTTTTTTTTGCAGTTTTTGGCCAGGGCTGGGTTTAAACCCACCACTTCCAGCACATAGGGCTGGTACCCTACCCTTTTGAGCCATAGGTGCCACTCTTTCTGTTTTCTTAATGAAGGCTTCTGAAGGCTTCCAGTGCTATACATTTCCCCCTTAGGACTGCCTTTGTAGTATCCCATAGGTTTTTACAATTTGTGTCTTCATTGTCATTTGGTTCTAAAAATTTGGTGATTTCCTTCTTAATATCATCTTTGATCCAGCTATCATTCAGCATATGGTTATTTAGTTTCCATGGCTTAGTTTGAGTATGAAGATTCCTGTTGTTGTTGACTTCAACTTTTATTCCATGATGGTCTGAAAAGATACAAGGAATAATTTCTATTCTTTTAAATTTGCTGGGTTAGACTTGTGTCCTAAGATATGATCAATTTTGGAGGATAATCCATGGGCTGATGAGAAGAATATATATTCAGTTTTATAAAGATGAAATGTTCTGTAGATGTCTGTTAAGTCCATTTGTTTCAGGGTCAAATTTAAATCTATTATTTCCTTGTTTAGTTTTTTCTAGGGGGCTCTATCCAGAACTTTCAAAGGGGTGTTAAAATCACTAAATATTATAGTGTAAGAAGGGTTCATATCTGTTAGGATTTGCTTTATAAATTGAGGAGCATTCTGGTAGAGTGCATAAATGTTAATTATCAAAATCTCTTTATTTTAAGGGTTTCCCTTGACAAATACATAATATCCATCCTTATCTTTCTTTATGTTTGTTGATTTAAACCTATTGTATCTGCAAATAGAATTGCAAACCCTGCTATTTTCTGATTTCCATTTGCCTTTATTATAGATGTTCATCCCTTCACCCTGAGTCTATTTTTATCTTTTAAGGTAAGTTGAGATTCTTGGGTTCAGCAGATATCTGGCCTGAGTTTTTGTATCCATTTAGCCAACCAGTGCGTTTTTAGAGGATAGTTTAAACCATTAACATTAATTGAGAGAATTGATAGTGTTTTGGTGGTCATGTTTTCAAATGTCCAGTGGATATTTTTAATCCTTTCACAATTGTAGAAGTTGGGTTTTGTTCAATGATTTCTGGGTGAGTTTACTTTGGTGGTAGGCCACTGTGTTGGTCCTTATGGAAAATGGGTCTGAGAATATCCTGGAGAGTTGGTTTAGTTATGGCAAATTTCCTCAACGTGTATATGTCCATAAAGTATTTGATTTCTCCATCACAAATGAAACTCAGTTTAGCTGGATTCAGGATCCTGGGCTGAAAGTTGTTTTGTTTTAGGAGACTGAAGGTCAATGATCATCCTCTTTAACTGAGAGATCTGCAATCATTCTAATATTTGTCACTTTGTGGGTAATGCTTTTCTTATGCCTGGATGCTTGCAGAATTTTCTCTTTCATGTTAACTTTGGCAAAGTTAATTGCAATGTGTCTAGGAGATGATTTATTTGGATTGAGTCTTGTTGGAGTGTTGAAATTGTCTACTATCTGAATTTCTGTGTCTCTTGCCATGCTTGGGAAATTCTCCTTCATAATATCTTGAAGTAGAGCACCTGTGCCTTTAGGACCATTCTCTTCTCCTTCAGGAATTCCTATAAGACAAATGTTTGAGTTTTTGGAGTGGCCCTATAACTCTCTCAGGGAATGATCAGTTTTTGTACTCCTCTTCTCTGCCTCTTTGAGAATTTGGGAGCGTTTAAAAGCCTTGTCTTCAACTTCAGAGATTCTTTCTTCTACCTGCTCAACTCTATTACTGAGGCATTCTACTGTATTATGAAGCTCCTTGAATACCTTCCTAATTTCCTAGAGCTCTTTTCTCATTATGTTCACATGTTGGGTGATTTTCTCTTTGAATTCATTGATTTCTAGAGACAACTTTTGAACTATTCTTTGTATTTCAATTTCCATCTTTTCCTCCATTCTATTCATCTTATTTGCTATCCATATTCTGAATTCTATTATTTCTGATATTTCAGCCATTTGTCTATGAATGGCATCTTCTGTTTTATCTCCTTTGTCATTCCTTGAGGGAGTTGATCTACTCTGATTATTCATGTTGCCAGAGTTCTTCCATTGGTTTTGCCCCAAGAGTATATTCTGCAATTTGGCAATTAAAAGTGGTAGGGTAAGATTCAATTGGGGGCCTCAGGTAGTAGATTTAATCTGCCCTTAACCAATGAGCTGGGACTTGTGATTATGACTTTTCCTTACAGCCTTACAAAGGTCCCTTTCAAAGCTGTAGCTGGAGACTCTGAAGACCTGCTTAGTGAGAGAGCATAAGCTGGCTCTGTCCTGAATTCAGCCACTTCTGCCCAATCCTAAGGGGATTAGGCTGGAGTCCTAGCTGGGGAGAAATATAAGCAACTCCGGTACCATGCTCCCCCCCCAGTGACAGCTGGTAAAGGAGGTTCAGTCCTTTCCCACTTTAAAACAATCACTGCTCAACCACAAAGGGACCCTGGGTGGACATCCTGGGTTAAGAGTCCTAATCAGATTGACCTGGGCAGTACAAACACTGCTCAATAGGGAGAGTTCAAAGGGTCTCCAACCACCAGATAGTAGAAGTCCACAGACAGTTCCATCCAGCATACCCAAGGGGATGGAGTTTGGTCCCCTCCAGTAAACCATCAATTCAGGAAAGATTGCCAGCCAGTGAACCACCAATTCAGTCAGGTGATCTGTATTATGCTGACAAAGGCATCAGCACCTCCACCCTTGTAAGTCTGAACCAGGTGTCAATTTCCCAGCCCTTAAAGTCTGAATCTGGCATCTGTGCCCAGCCCTTGAAAGTCCAAGAGACTAGTAGAATTTAGAAAGGTGAAGAAGGAGGAGGCTTGTTTACTGGGGTTTTCCAGAGAAACAATCAACAAGAGACATGAATGGGTGAATGAATTATGAGGAGTTGGCTCACATTGTTATGGAGGCTGTCTTAAGTGGAAACTCAGTAGAGCTGATCATGAAGATGAGTCCTATTCTCAAGACCTGAGCAATAGGGAAGCTGAAGGTGTAATTCCCAATTCAAGGGCAAGACAAGTTGAGATGTCCTAGCTCAAACAGTGAGGCAGAAAAAAGGAGTGAATTCCTCCTTCTTCTGCCTTTTGTTTTGTTCAGGCCCTCTGTGATTGACTGATGCCTGACTTTATTGGAGAGGGGGTCTAGTTTATCCAGTCCACCCATTCAACTGTTAATTTTATTTGGAAACACTCTCATAGACAGACCTGGCAATAATGTTTAATTTGGGCACCATGGGCAGCACCTGTTGCTCAGTGAGTAGGGTGGCAGGTTCAAACCCAGTCCCAGCAAAACTTCAACAGCAACAACAAAATGCTATAGCACGGCATTGTGGTGGATGCCTGTACTCCCATCTACTTGGTAGGCTGAGGTTGCTGTGAGTTGTGATGCCATTGCACTCTACCAAGAGTGACAAAGCGAGACTCTGTCTTTGGGAAAAAAATAATTTGGGCACCACATGGTCCACTTAAGTTGATGTATAACATTAATGATCACAGTTTGTGTTAAGCTTCAAACCTTTCCTTGATGTCAGCCATGCCCTGCCACAAGCCTCTCTTGTAGGCAAAAGTACACAGTAATGTCCATGTTTCTGCTTCTTTACATAGAACACTGATTAAAAATCCCTAGAACGTCTTCAAGTTTATCTTTCAAATCTAGAATTTCCATTTGATTCTGTTAAAAAATCTTTTCTGCCATTCTTTCTAGTTTCTGGTTTCATATAGTCATACTTGAGTTTGACTTACCTTTCCTGGAACGTTGTGAGTACAGTGTGGCCAGTTGATGGACGGGTTTGTTTTTGTGCCCGTTAGTTAATTATGTTGGTTGGTATCATGCCTCCTTATGTTCCCAATTAATTTTCATTTTGTGGTGGACATTATAATGAAAAATAGAAATAGTCTTTTAGAACTTAATTTGCTTCTGTCAGGCTCCTGGAGAAACTGTTTAGGATAAATGTAATCCCAGTTCTAGGATAATTATTTTCTGAGTAGCTTGGATTATGCTAAAATGGGCTGCCAGTACACAGGAGGGCTGTTCATACTTAACTCCTATGTTGCAGTCTGTGGAGTTTTCAGCTAGGAACAGAAGTGTGATTTATTAGGGTCCTTATCCTTAGAATACTCATAACTGGTCAAGTCTACTTAGTCTCTCAGTGCCCTCCCCTCCTGGATCAGCAAATGCTCCCATGGGAAAACTTTCCTTCATCTCTGCTCACTGTGTTGGTAGCTAATGTTTTCCTATCTTGTTAGTTTTTTGTTTTGTTTAGGAAAATGTTTATTTTTCAAAACTTTATTTATTTTTAGTGGGAGATGGTCACCCAGATTATTTAATCTGCTATTATCACAAGTGAAATTCCAAAGTGACTTCATTTATACTCAGTCAGTAGAGCCTCCAGAAAATCTCAAGAGATAATTATTAGTTCATTTTAACAGATTTCCGCAGATGCTAAAATCATTCCCCAAAGTTGAAGTTCTGTATTGCCCTCTGCAAAATTCTAATGTTGCAGTCTGGATTTCTGCCAGGGGACCCTTGGGAAATACTATGTCATTGACCAGACTGTTGGCTCTATTTTTTTTTTTTTTTTGCCGTTTTTGGCCAGGGCTGGGTTTGAACCTGCCATCTTCAGCATATGGGGCTGGAGCCCTACTCCTTTGAACCACAGGCTCTGCCCCAGACAGTTTGCTCTTGCACCAATGTCAGTTCTTCCTACATCGAGACAGCAGATCATCTCTGTTTAGTACATGAGATAAATAGAGAAGGGATTGTTCACCATCAAAGGCTGTGTGATGAGAGTAAGAAAACCTCCTTTTACTTAATTTACATATTTTACTTAAGTAATTTACATATAATTCTATAATAACAATAGATCATATATAATAATAGAAATGATTATAACAAAAATACTGAAACCCTTACTGTTCTGTTCTTAGTCTTAAGGTTCATATCTGAAAATCAGCAGTGCAAACACATCTTAGATATGAAGGAACATGACATGTCATCTAGACCAGTAATTATAAACCAAGTAAATATGATTGCTACCCAAAGTGTCTTTAAGACTATGTGACACTTCAAATGCACATGCTACTTTCTGTGTTTACACGAGCTCCTCCAGGAAGGTGCAGGTGCCCCCGTGCAGCCGCTGTCACTCTCCAGCCACTGTTACTCCAGGAGAGTGTAAATGTTTTTAGGAGTTTTAAAGTGGGAAAGGGCTAACATTCAAGCTTTTTGTGTGATACTGTTTAATTACCATTGAAGTAGAATCACTCTTACAATTTATAATTTTAGAGATTTGGGTGATTGTTTCATTTTAAGCACCTGTATCTTGAGCATAGAAGAGTCACTATAAATTTATGGTGACTATATCATTAAATGAGTATTTTTAGAACCAACGTGTGATCATTGAATGTTTTCTGGTTTTTACTGCTGGAGCATTCCCTGTAGTCCTTTTTCTTTCTTTATGAATACCTCACTTTTTAAAAATATTGTTCTTAACTGACACGTGGTAATGTACATATTGACGAGGTACAGAGTGATGTTTTAATACATGTATACGGTGTGTGGTAATTAAATCAAGGTAATTAGAGTGTCCATCACCTCACACATTTATCATTTTTTATGCTAAAAATATTAAAAATCCTCTTAACCAGCTATTTGAATATACTATATAATATTGTTGACTCTGTTCACTGTCCTCTGCAATAGGACACCAGAACTTATTCCTGCTTTCTAACGGTAACTTTTACCCATTAACCAATCTGCCCATGAGCCCATTCTCCCTAACTTCTCTACCCTCTGGTCAACACTATTCTACCCTCTACTCCTATGACTGTAATCCCCAGCCCCAAGTCCTCAGAGTGGTACCAGTTCTTGGCCCGTGAGGAACCAAGTTGCACAGCAGGGGGTGAGTGTCAGGTGAAGGAGCAAAGCTTTATCTGTACTCTCCATCGCTCACATCTCTCCCTCAGCTCCACCTCCTGTCAGATAACAGTGGCATTAGATTCTCATAGCAGCACAAACCCTACTATAAACTGTGAATGTCAGGGATCTAGGTTGCACGCTCTTAAGAAAACCTAAAGCCTGATGATCTAACATGGATATATAATGTACTTAAATCACCCTGAAACCATCCTCCTCTCACACCCCCTTACCCTCCCGCCCAGTCTGTAGAAAAATTGTCTTCCATGAAACCCATCGCTGAAGCTTGAGGACTGCTAATCTATATGATCAGCTTCTTTAGAGTCCAAATATGGGTGAGATAATACGGTGTTTTCTCTCTCTTGCCTGGCTTATTTCACTAAGCATAATGTTCTCCAGGTTTTTCCATGTTGCCACAAGTGACAGGATTTTCTTCTTTTTATGGCTGAATAGTATTCCACTGTGGTGTGTATACCACCATCTTTTATTCATTCATCCAGTAATGGACGCTAGGTTGATTTCATCTCTTGGCTATTGTGAATGGTGCCGCACTGAAGATGGAAGTGCAAATATGTCTTTGACACATTAATCTCATTTTCTGTGGGCATATACCCAGCAGTGGGATTACTCGATGGTACGGCGGTACTATTTTTAATTTTTTGAGGAATCTCTTTGCTGTTTTCCACAATGGCTGTATTTATTTACATTTCCACCAGCAGTGTATAAGTCTTCTCTTTTCTCTACATCCATGTGTAATTTTTTGTGTTTTTGGCAACAGCCATTCTAGTCAGGGTGAGGTGATATCTCATTGTGGTTTTGATTTGCATTTCCCTGATGATGAGTATTTTTTCATATACCTGTTTGCCTTTTATATGTCTTGTTTTGGACAAATGTCTATTCAGATATTTAGCCCTTTAAAAATCATGTTACAATTATTTTTTGCTATTGAGTTGAGTTTCTTATATATTCTAGATAGAAGCTCCTATAATCCTGATTAAAATAGAATTTAAAATGTTTTTACTAGAGTGAAAATGTACTCTATATTTACTTTAATTTTAAGTGCATATACATAATGCAATATTTGACCAATTTGATACATATTATACAAGTGGAAAATTCATTATTGAAGGAGATAAGAATCTCAAATTATATTTCTGGATTTTTCTTTAATGGTGACTGTTAGAGCTAACAAAATTCTGTTGCCAAATTAGGTATTTAGAGTATTAGGATAATCTATGCACATGGCCAACCCATGACTGAGAATTCTTAAAGCAAGGTTACATACCACAATAGACTATAAATAGATAATGCCAATCATTCTTAAAAAATGTGGGAGAATTATACTACAGTGCCTGTGCTTCTGAACTGTATTATAATGAAACTTCTTACCAGGAAGTGAAACTAAAAATAAGTATCTTAATAAAAAAGTATCATGATTTGTGAATGACATCGATGCAGCAATATTTAAAAAAAATATTTGAGATCTTTTACCGTTGTCTGGTGCTGATCATGGTGATCATAACATCTAAGTTCAGTAATAAGATTTTGTAGTCTTCATTATACTAATTAACAGTCTTTAGTTTTAATTTGGAGTAAAGTTAGGCTAGCTAGAATAGAGAAATTGTTTGCTTGTAGAATCTACTTTATTTTCCAGCAAACTTATTTTATGAACTGTTTCTTTGGTTCTTGCCATGTAACAGCAGAATTTTAGATAGATTAGGAAAATCATCAAATTGATCTGGTGCAAATTGGTTCATTTTTCAGTGCCAGTCATTTCAATTAAAGATATCAATATAATTCTTCAGAATTAATTTAAGACAGTAGCTATTTTCTCAGTGGTTTAGGGAATTGTAATTGTGGAAAGAAAAAGGGTCTTGGTTTTCACTGGAGAAAAGATTATGGATGGAGAAAGAGACTCAATATAGTAACTCAAGATCTAAAGGCAAGGCTTAATCTTGGTGACTAAGTCAGCAGATTAAATTTGGATTTGACATGTCAATTGATATATGACATCTCTTTCTGCCAATTACTAGCTAGCATTGTCCCGAGTCATTAGTTTCTCCTGGAGAACATTGGTTATGGATTCAAAAATACCATTCCCTCTGGCCCTATCCTTAAGACATAACCAAAAGTCTCCTATCCAAGTTGGAACCTAGCCCAGTCTGGCCTAGTTGGAAATTACTTGTGGTCTTGGCTCTAGGAAACATGGCAAAGGATTTTAAAAAGGCTATTTGGATAATCATTTATTGAAACTGAACAACTTTTCTCAAAGAATATGTACTTACTTTATAAATATTTTCATTAATTTTTATAGTTCTTAGGGACAGATAGGCACACATTTTGACATTTTTGCTTTGAGAATAGTTTACTGAACATCTGAATGCTTATAATATATCCAAAATTAACGTAAAAATTTTAAAAAAGATCAATTTGTTCTTATTTCTGTGAAAAGAACAAGAGTACTTTATTCAGTATGGTTAAGAAAGGAGAATTGAAGTTGATGAAATAAAAGCAAACTAATAAGGAGAACTGAAAAGGTATAGAGAAAATAACCCAATTACTATGAAGTATTATTTTAAAGTTTTTTTTAAATTTTTATTTATTTTTTTGCATTTTTTGGCTGGGGGTGGGTTTGAACCCACCACCTCCGGTATATGGGGCTGGTGCCCTACTCCTTTGAGCCACAGGTGCCGCCCTACTATGAAGTCTTTAGATTAACTTACAAATATTATAGACAGGCTAGAGTACAACTATCTATACTGCTATAGTAAGTGGAAATAGCCTTTATTACTATCAGATTTATTGGTATTGGTATCATTACTCTCTGTGTGAAGAAAGGAATGTATAAAGAGTAAAGGCCCCGAGAATATAGCAAAACTGTAATATAATACGTTTACTATTTACTACCTATGAGTAACCGGGAAACTAGACTCTCAAAATTTAATTTTATCATTTATAAATATAAATAATAACATCCATTTTGTAGGGTTATTGGGAAGGTAAATCAGAATTTATATCTAGTGGAATATGTAATGTATTCACATTCAATAATTCCTTATAATAATAGCAATATCATCTTTTGTACTTGTTATTAATGAACATTTGACTGTACAACAATTTCAAAGTACTACATAACAAATAAAAATATTACTCATTATTTTTATATTACAAGGAGGTTTTTGAGTATTTGGAAGTTCATTTGGTGTTGGAAGTTTTAGGGTATAGAAAAAGAATATGAATAATTTTGGGAGGAAATTTACAAATAAGTCAAGCCAACCAGCAAGAAGAAAAACAAACAACTTTATTATAAAGTGGACAAAGAAATGAATAGAAACATTTTCAAATGAAGATAATCTAATGGCCAAGAAACACATGCAGGAAAGTGTCTTGTTTCTCCCCATTAAGTATGATGTTAACTATAGGCTTA
The DNA here is from genome assembly GCA_963574575.1 of Galagoides demidoff. Lineage (NCBI taxonomy): Eukaryota > Metazoa > Chordata > Mammalia > Primates > Galagidae > Galagoides > Galagoides demidoff. The sequence continues at coordinate 15,109 of CAUYQV010058314.1, forward strand.
CTGCAGGTGTTCTTTTTCAAGTTGAAGAAGTTCCGTTTGTCTCCTGACTTGCTGAAAGTTATTTTTTTTAAAATCATGAATGGGTGCTGAATTTGTCAAATACTTTTTTAAATTGTTGATATTATAATGTGACTTTTCTTCTTTAGCTTGTTGAAATAATGTATTATAATAATTGAATTTTGAATGTTAAACCAGCCTTGTATACCTGGAATAGATATGTCACTTGGTAAGGGTTGATAATTCTTTTATGCATTGTTCAGCTCAACTTGTTAATACTTCATTGAGAATGTTTGCATCTATGTTCATGAGAGATACTGGTTTGTGATCTGTGTTTGGTTTTGGAATTAGGGTTATGGTGGCCTCCTGTATAAGTTAGGACATGTTTTCTCTGCTTCCATATTCTGGATGATATTGTATGGAATTGACACTCATTTTCCTTAAGTGTGTGGAAGAATTCCCTAGTGAACCATGAACCGAATGCTTTCTGTTTTGGAAGGCTATGAATTACTGATTCAGTTTCTTTACTAGTCTATTTCTTTTTGTGTGAGTTCTTGTAGATTGTGTCTTTCAGGGACTTCATTGATTTTACTCAAGTAATCAGATTTGTGGGCATAGAGTTATTCATGATATTTCTATTATTATCTCTTTAGTATCCATGGGATCTATAATGATGTCCCGGATTTCATTTCTGACATTTGCAGTTTGTGTTCTCTTTGTTTTTATCTTAGCTAATCTTGCTAAAGGCTTGTTGATTTATTTTATTATTTTTCCTTTATTAAATTCTAAGTGTGTACATTAATGCATTTATGAGATACAATGTGCTGATTCGATATACAGTATAGAATGCTTAAATCAAACTGATTAACATAGCCATCTCCTCACTTACTTAATTGTGATAAGACATTTATACTCTATTCTTAATAGTTTTGAAATGTATCATTGCATTATGCACATTAGGTGAGGTCCCACCAAATACCCTCTCTCCTCCCAGCCTCCCTTATCACTTCTCCTCTCACCCTGTTTCTTCCTTCTTTCTGGACTATAGTTATGTTTTACAGTTTGTATGAATATGTAGATGATTACATATTGATTTCATAGTAGTATTGAGTACATTGGATACTTTTTCTTCCATTCTTGAGATACTTTACTAAGACAAATATGTTTCAGGTAAACAGAAAAGATGTAAAGTCTCCATCTTTTTTTTTATGGCTGCATAGTATTCCATGGTATACACAATTTGTTAATTCATTTGTGAGTCAACGGGTGCTACGGCTGCTTCCATGACTTGGCAATTATGAATTGGGCTTCAATAAACATTCTAGTCAAATGTCTATTGTAGGCTCAGTGCCTGTGGCTCAAGCAGCTAAGGTGCCAGCCACAAACATCTGAGCTGGCAGGTTCGAATCCAGTCTGGGCCTGCCAAACAACAATGACTGCTGCAACCAAAAAATCGCCGGGAGTTGTGGTGGGCAGCTATAGTCCCAGTTACTTGGGAGGCAGAGGCAGAAGAATTGCTTGAGCCCAGGAGTTGGAAGTTGCTGTGAGCCATGATGCCATAGCACTCTACCTAGGGCGACAGGTTGAGGCTCTTTCTCAAAAAAAAAAAAAAAAAGTCTTTGTTGTAAAATGATTTTTGATGTGAGCATTCTACACTGTAGTAGAGGAATTATAGCATCAAACGGCAGGTCTACTTTTAGTTCCTTGAGTATTCTCCAAACTTCTTTCCAAAAGGAATGTATTAGCTTGCATTCCCACCAGCAGTTTAAAAGTGTTCCCTCCTCTTCACATCCATGCCAACATCTGTAATTTAGGGATTTTGTGATGTGGGCTAATCTTACTGGAGTTAGATGATATTTCAAAGAGGTTTTGATTTGCTGTGATGATTAATGATGATAAGCATTTTTTCATGTGTTTGTAGGCCATGCGCCTACCAACTTCTTCAGACAGAAGTTCAAGTCTCTTGCCCACAAAGAAATGGGGTTATTTTTCCTTTTCTTATGGATTAATTTGAGTTCTCTGTAGATTCTAGTTTATCAGACCTTTGTCAGAAGCATAACCTGCAAAAATCTCCCATTCTGAAGGCTGGCTGTTTGCTTTACTTACTATGCTCTTGGCGGCACAGATGCTTTTTAGTTTGATCAGATCCCAGTAATGTATTTTTGGTGTTGCTTCAATTGCCAGGGGTTCCTCCTCATAAAATATTCTCATAGGCCAATTTCTTCAAGTGTTTTTCCTTCACTCTCTTCTAGTATTTTTATAGTTTAATGTCTTAAGTTTAAATCTTTTATCCAGTGAGAATCAATTTTTGTTAATGGTGAAAGGTGAGGGTCCAGTTTCAGTCTTCTACAGTTCACTAGCCAGTTTACCCAGAGCCATTTGTTAAATAGGGAATCTTTCTCCCAATGAATGTTTTTGACAGGCTTATCAAAGATCAAATGATAATAGGTGGCTGGGTTCATCTCTTGGTTCTCTGTTCTCTTGCATAAATCCACCTCTCTATTTTTGTGCCAGTTCCAAGCTGTTTTGATCATTATAGATTTATAGTATAGCCTGAAGTCTGGTAACGTGATACTTCCTAATTTATTTTTATGTCTGAGTAATGTGTTGACTATTCAAGGTTTTTCTGATTCTACATAAATCAAGGTACTATTTTTTTCAAGCTCTTTAAAGTATGACAATAGTGCTTTAATAGGGATTGCATTAACTCTGTAAATTGCTTTGGATAGTATGAACTTTTTAACAATGTTGATTCTTCCCAACCATGAGCATGTTGTGTTTTCCATTTGTTAACATCTTCAGCTATTTCTATACTCAGAGCTTCATAATTCTCTTTATAGAGATCTTTCACGTCCTTTGTTAGGTAAATTCCCAGATGTTTCATCTTCTTTGTACTACTGTAAAAGGAATAGAGTCCTTGACTATATATATATTTTTTTTTTGAGACGGAGCCTCAAGCTATCCCCCTGGGTAGAGTGCCATGGCATCACAGTTCATAGCAACCTCCAACTCCTGGGCTCAAGCGAGTCTCCTGCCTCCACCTCCCAAGTAGCTGGGACCACAGGCGCCCGC
>CAUYQV010058317.1:0-21062 GCA_963574575.1 Galagoides demidoff
CTGGCAATTGTCTCTCTCCCTGAACTGAAGTTTATGTTGAAAACTTGCTCCAGTCAGTTCTCATCTGCTATTCCTCCAAATTCTTATTGAATGTGAAAATTTTAGTTAGGGAATATAGCCAGCCCGGGGATTTAGCAAAGCACAAGATCCATTGAAACCAGGCAGGCAAATAGACTAAAATGCTACCCAACATACAAGCACACCAATGCCCAGACACTCAGCCACAACTACACAAACAGACAAAGATATAAACAAAACAATAGACGAACCAGTCAACTAATAAGTCAAAAATGAAAGAAGGAAGAAAGAAAAAGAAAGAAAAAAAATAGTAATAATAAAAGATAACCACAGAAATGATTGTCATAAAATGATAGAACAAACACATAGGAAAGGGAACAATCAAAAAACAGAGATAATCAAAAAATATATATATATATAATGAAAATTAAAAGTAAAAATTAAAAATTAAAAAAAAAAGGAAAAGGAGGGCACTGCTAAGACAATTTTTTTTGAAAATATACACACAAGTCCCTTTTTCAATGCGGGAGGGTGTCAGTTAAAAAGCCAACAGAAAATGGCTTGGCACCTGTGGCTCAAGCAGCCAAGGCGCCAGCCACATACACCCAAGGTGGCGGGTTTGAATCCCCAGCCTGGGCCCGCCAAACAACAATGGTGGCTGCAGCAAAAAAAAAAATGGCCGGGTGCTGCCGCGGGCGCCAGTGGTCCCAGCCACCTGGGAGGTGGAGGCATGAGACTCGTTCGAGCCCAGGAGCCAGAGGCCGCTATGAGCTGCGATGCCACGGCACCCCACCCAGGGGGACAGCTTGAGGCTCTGTCTCAAAAAAAAAAAAAAGCCAACAGAAAACTGTTGTGGTCCGAGGGAAAAGAGCAGGGGCGTCCCTTGCACGGTCTGTATTCCAGTGGGGGAGGGGCTGCTGCGCTGCCGCCGACCTACCGCTGTGGGCGGTCCGGCGGGAGGTTCAAGCCGTTGTGGTCCGAGGGAAAAGAGCAGGGGCGCCCCTTGCGGTCTGTATTCCAGTGGGGGAGGGGCCGCTGCCGCAGCACTACCACCACGACTTGGTCTGGTGGGAAGTTCAATCCATTGTGGTCAGAGGGAAAAGAGCTGGGGTGCCCCTGGCACTGTCTGTATTCCAGTGGGGGAGGGGCCGCGCTGCTGCGGCAGCTCCGGTGGGAAGTTCAAACCGTTGTGGTCCGAGGGAAAAGAGCTGGGGCGCCCCTTGCACGGTCTGTCCATAAAAGACTTAAATTTAAGACATGAAACTATGCAGATTCTTGGACAGAGTGCAGGGGAAACACTTGAAGAACTTGGTCTGGGAGAATACTTTATGAAAAGGCTCTCCTGGACAATTGAAGCTATACCAAAAATACATTACTGAGATCTGATCAAATTAAAATTTTCTGCACTGAAAACATTTTCATTAGTAGAGTATCTCAAGAATGTAAAAACAAGGATCCATGTACTCAATATTAACTTGAAACTAGTAGAAGAACAACTAACTACAGGCCCACATGAGATGAAAAACACAGTTAAATTCAAAGAGAAGAGATTGAGGGGAAGGGGCTTAATATGCTCCCACCTAACGAGTACAATGTCGGGGTATGTGACACATCCACTAGATCAGTGGTTCTCAACCTTCCTAATGCTGTGACCCTTTAATACAGTTCCTCATGTTGTGGTGACCCCCAACCATAAAATTATTATTGTTGCTACTTCATAACTGTAATTTTGCTACTGTGGTGAATCATAATGTAAATATTTTATATGCAGGATGGTCTTAGGCGACCCCTGTGAAAAGGTCATTCAACCCCCAAAGGGGTCATGACCCATAGGTAGAGAACCACTGCACTAGATGAAGGACTTAAATACATCTCAAATTTTTCCTAACAAAGGCATAGGATGTAACCTAATAATATTTTCTGATAATAATCTAAAATAAAAGAAATAACAAGTCTGATATAAAAAATTAGGTTTGATTCTGGGAGCAAGGTGGCACATTAGAGACAACTCATTTGCAGCCATGCATGGTGAGATTGGGGAGAAAGTACTCCAGCCACCTCTGGCCAGTGCGTCTGGCCTAGAAACATCACTTTGGGGGCATAGGGAGGCAGCAGGACACTCTGGGAAAAAAAAAGAAGATTGGTTGCAGTGGAGAAACAGCACACAGGGTGAGAACTTGCATGCCAACAGAGGCCGGCCAGTTTGGTGGTTTTCAGACAAAGAGTGCCTGCCTTGCAGACTTTTGGGGGGGATGGGATAAACCTAAGCTCTTGGTGGAATTACTTTGGAAGATCTTAGGTAAGTAAGGTAATGATCTTGAAGAGTACCCAGTGGCCAGGACTGAGCTGCCAGGTGGAGCAGAGCTCTCAGCTGCTGCCCAGGTACAGACATTGTGGGAGAGCAGCCTTGGAGGATCAGCCCACAGGGTCCTAGTGGGAGGCTAGTTCTGGTGCACCTGCTAAGCTGGGAAGCCACCCCTGGGGAGACCTGAATAGCACACCCTTTCCTAGGAAAGCCAGTGCACAACCTAAGGACATGATTTGGAAAGGTTGAGGCATGTGCATTAAGCAGGCTGATGAGAGCTTCAGGCTCCTAAACCTCTGGAGATTTATGGCAAAGAAATAAGAAAGATGGGACTAGGTCTCCTCTGTGATATAGAGGCTTCCAGCCCCCGTCATATATACCTGTATCAGTATTATGATTAGCATCTCACACCCCAGAATATCACCTGTTGTCCAGGCAATATATATATATATTTTTTTCAACATTTTTAACCTAGATTTTTTGTCTTTCTTTTTTTTCCTTGTAATTACAATTTTTCATTGTTTTTTTCTTCAATAGTAAGGGCTCCATTTTTGCTAGTTTTTCTACTCCTGTTATTCATTTTTCCCCAATTTTTTCCTTGATTTTTTTTTGGGGGGGGGAAAGGAGGTTATTTTCTTTTATAGCATGTTTATTTTATTTTATTATTATTTTTTAAAGACAGAATTTTACTCTATCTCCCTTGGTAGTGTGCCACGGCATCACAGCTCACAGCAACCTCCAGCTCCTGGGCCTAGGTGAATCTCTTGCCTCAGCCTCCTGAGTAGCTGGGACTACAGGTGCCCACTGCAATGCCTGGCTATTTTTTTGGCCAGGACTGGGTTCAAACCCACAACCCTTGGTATATGGGGCCAGTGCCCTAATCACTGAGCCACAGGCACTGCCTGTAGCATTTTTATTTTTATATTTTTACTTCCATCAATAAAAAGGGCTCCATTTTTGCTGTGATTTCCCTACCCCTCTATTCTTTCTTTCCTTTCCATGCCTCTCTAATTATCTCTCTTTTTCTAAAGATTTTTCTACTTTTCTTATATTTCCCACATAAATTTCTCAAATAACAACTAAAATATACACATTTTTATATCTTATATAATTTTATTTTCAATTCTCTTTATATACTTTAATTTCTTTTTTCTGATCTGTTTTATGCTTTGTCAATTTGTATTTCATTTATGGGACAGAGCCTAACTTTTTGGGCTGGGCTAGAGTGCCACAGCATTGGCTTGGATCAAGGAGAACTTGATCCTGTGGTATAAGGAGTCCCTCCAGCAATGGCCTTTTGAAGCATGCTAGTGGTAAGTCCCCACATGATACATTGCTATTATTTTTTTTTCTTCTCTGCACAGAGGAAATTGAGTCTTTTTTCTGTTCAGCCTGGTAAGATCTCGTCCGCAAAGGATCCATCCAACCCAGCCACTAAGAGGATGTGAATTGTGGGTACAGGTTAAAGCACCCTGCTGGATGCCACTATTACTCCTCCCTCTCTCTTTATTTTCTCTTCTTTTTGTCAATCTTTCCTTTTAACCCCTTTCCCTCTTTTTCTCTTTTTCTATATTTTCTCCTGTCTTCCTCTTCATTATTCTATTCCTTTTGGTCCTATACCAAAAAGACACTTCAACACCTTAGGTCAGTGAAAAGGTACCTTAAAGAGAAAGAAGTAAAAGAAAAAACTAGGGTGAGGAAGCAGACAAAAATAAAACACTCATAAGGAAGAACCAAAAAAATCCTAGAAATATGAAAAACCAAAAGACAGCAACCCCCACCAAGGCATCATGAGGTAGCTATTGCAGAGGATTCCAACTATAAAGAAATGTTAGACATGAAAAAAAGGGAATTTTAAGATATGGATGGTAAAAGCAATGAAGGAAATTTCTGAGAAAGTGGACAATAACAAAAGGAAGTCCAAAGACCAAAACAAATAAGCCATGGAAGATATGAAGAATATAGAAAGAATATAGCAGAGCTTAAGGAATTTAAACAGTCAATCAGGGAACTTAAAGATGCAATAGAAAGTATAAATAATAGATTAGACATTGGAGAAGAAAGAATCTCAGAGTTAGAGGATAAAGGTCTTGAGTTAATACAAGTAGTTAAATTGGCAGAAAATGAAAAACAAAGACAAGTGTTCACTGAAAGAATTATAAGACTTCATGAAGTGTTCAAACATATGAATTACAGGTATCACAGAAATGGTAGAAGAATTCCCCAGAGAAATGGAGGCCCTACTGAAAGATATCATAAATGAAAATTTCCCAACTATCACCAAAGAGCCCAACACACTCCTTTCAGAGGAATATTGAACCCTAGGTCAACTCAACTCAATAGAACTTCTCCAAGACACATTGGGACTAAGCACCCATTGACCTACAAGGGAAATCCATCAATCAGGGTGACAGCAGACTTCTCAAATGAAACTTTTCAAACCAGAAGACAATTGTCATCTAACTTTAACCTTCTTTTTTTTTTTTTTTTTTTTTTTGCCTGGGCTGGGTTTGAACCTACCACCTCCAGCATATGGGACCGGGGCCCTACCTTTTTGAACCACAGGTGCCACCCACTTTAACCTTCTTAAACTCAACAATTTTCGGCCCAGAATTCTATATCCTGCTAAGCTAGGATTCAAAAATGATGGAGAAATAGAATATTTGACTGATATGCAAACATTAAAGAAATTTGTCACAAAAAGACCAGCTCTACAGGAAATACTAAGACCTATTCTACACACTGACCTTCACAATAGACCACCAGTAAACTAAACACCCAGAAACTAAAGGACAAAAGCTAGCTTCCACAATGATCTAAAAGATAAAACTAAGCAATGAACTTTCACAAAATAAGATGAATAGAGCTCCACCACACTTATCAATTCTTTCGATAAATGTTAATGGCTTGAGTTCACCACTGAAGAGGCACAGGCTGGGTGACTGGATTTAAGAAAAGCACAAGCCATCCATATACTGTCTACAAGAAACTCACCTATCATCAAAGAATAAAGCAAGACACAGGGTGAAGGTATGGAAAACAATGTTTCAGGCAAATGGAAATCAGAAGAAAGAGAGGTCACAATCTTATTTTCAGATATAAGTGGATTTAAAGTAACTAAAGTCAAAATATACAGATATGGACATTTCAAACTGGTCAAGAAGACATTTCAATTCTAAATATTCATGCATACAACTTAAATGCTCCCAGATTTATGAAATAGACCTTAATTAGTCTGAGCAATATAATATCTTATAACACCATAATAGAAGAGGACTTTAACATTCCTCTTACAGAACTGTAAAAATCCTCTAAACAGAAACTAAACAAAGATGAAAGGAACTTAAACATGACCCTAAAACAACTTTTCTTAATAAACATATACAGAACACTTCATCCCAAAACTAAAGAATATATGTTCTTTTTATCAGCCCATGGAGTATTCTCCAAAATGGGTCATATCAAGGACACAAATTAAACCTCAACAAAATTAAAAGAATCAAAATTTTCCATGTATCTCCTCAAACCACAAGACAATAAAAGTGAAACTCAACTCCAAGAAAAATTTTATCCCCTAACAAAGGCATGAAAATGAAACACCTTATGCTAAATGACTGTTGGGTCAAGGAAGAAATAGGGGAGGAAAGCACTAATATCTTTGAATATAATAACAATGAAGACATAAGCTACCAAAAAAATTCAAGAAGAAAGAACAGGGGGAGGGGCAAGATGATAGACAAGTGCCAGCCTCCAACAGAAGTTCCCGACCAGAGGGAAGGATAATGTCTGGAAAATACTCAATAAAGTTGAAAATTGGGAGCTCAGCCAAGAGAGAATGATATCTGCAGGACACCTCTCCGGAGGCAAGTAGAGACTCCAAGAAAGCAATTTACAGGTACATAATACATCCCAAAGGAAAAGTATCCATCCCCTCCCCCAAGAAAGTGATGGTTTTCTCTTTGTTTTCTCTTCATTTGCTTCCATAAGTTTTCTACAGGCAAGCAGTGAACTGAGGACCTATTATCTCACCCCCCATGTGAGAACCACAGGAAGAGGGGTCTACTCCCCTAGAGGGACCCTGCTGAGATTCTAAACACTCTCTCGTGTGGCAGAAAAAAATGAACAAACATTTTCACTGCCATTTTGTAATTTCCAGTCCATCCTGCCGAGTCCCAGTTCAGCAGGTGGAGACATGCTAGACCCATGTGCATTCTTCAGGTGGCAGTGGAGGAGTTCCCCATTCCAGGCACCTGTGCAGGATGCCCCAGAACTGCTTGCTAGAGCCATGTGGGACCTGAAGGCAGGAGCAGAGGAGTCCACTGCTCCAGGCAGGCCCATAACTGCTTGCTAGGGATGTGTGCACCACATGGTGTAAGCGGAGGAGTCCCCCACTCTGAGCTGGCCCAGAACTGCTGGCTAGAGCCGTGCACATCCCGCAGGCAGAGGCAGAGGAGTACCCCACTCCAGGCGGGCCAAGATCTGCTTGCTAGTGCTACACACATGTTGCAGGCACCAACAGAGGAGCCCTCTGCCCCCAGCAAACCCAGAACTGCTTGCTAGAGCCACATGTGGCCCATGGGGCCAGCAGAGGAGCACACTGCTCTGGGTGGGCTGAGAACTGCTTAATAGAGTTGCACACAACCTGCAGGCAGCAGCAAAGGAGTCCCCAGCTCCAGGCAGCCCCAGAAGTGCTTGATAGAGCTGCACATTACCTGTGGGTGGCAGAGGAGGAGCTCCCTGCTCCAGCCACCTGGACCGAGCAGGCCCAGAACTGCTGGAGCTGTATGGTCCCGGCATCCCCGGCCAGCCACCTGAGAACTATGAGAGGACAGTCAGCTGAGAGGGAACCATACTAGAATGGCAATACCCCGAGGTGAAGATGAGCAGCCACAGCAGTGGGAACAACAAGGCCCACACCCATGAGGCTCTTTCAGAAAGACATGCTCTGCCTCTCTGGGCAACCAGAGGAAGCTGGCATCTTTTCCAGTGGAGGCCACTGACTGAAAAGTTCTGGTACAGTCTCCACATGGTGTAAATTCAACATGGGGTGAGATCATTGGAAAAACTTTGGTGATTTGAATAACCAGAGTAGATCAACTCCCCAAGGAAGGATGGGGTAGATGCAATTGAAGATCCCATCCATAAACAGATGGCTGAGATGTCAGAAATTGAGTTCAGAATTTGGATAGCAAATAAGATTAACAGAATGGAAGAAAGGAGGGAATTAGAATTTCAAGAAATTATTCAAAAGATATCTCAAGAAATTATTCAAAAGATATCTCAAGATTTCAATGATTTCAAAGATAAAATGACCAAAGATGTTGAAACACTGAGGCAAGAGGTTGCAGCCTTCAAAGATCTGAAAAATATGGTAGAATCCCTCAGTAACAGAATGGAGCAGGAAGAAGAAAGGATCTCTGACATTGAAGACAAAGCTTCTGAATGTGTCCAAGTGTGCAAGGATGAAGAGAAATGGAGACCAAAACCATATCGCTCTCTCAGAGAGTTCTGGGATAATTAAAAGAAAACTAATATTCTTCTTATAGGAATCCCTGAAGGTGATGAAGTGGCTTCACAAAACACAGAGGCTCTACTTCATGAAATTATGAAAGAGAACTTTCCAGATATGCCAAGAGATTCTGAAATTCAGATAGCAGATAGTTTCAGAACCCCAGCATGACAACCCCAAACAAGACATCCCCCAAGCACATCATAATTAACTAAATAATTAAATAACTTTTTAATAATTAAAGTTTTAAATGATTAAACTTTATAATATAATATATAAATATAATATAATATAAATTAAAGTTTATAATAAAGTTTTAAATAATTAAAGTTAATATGAAAGTGAAAAATCTGAAAGGAGCTAGACATAAGAAAACCATAACCTACAAAGGGAAGAATATTAGAATGACTGCAGATCTCTCTGCTAAAACTTTTAAGGCTAGAAGAGCATGGTCATTGACTTTTAAGCTCCTAAAACAAAATAACTTTCAACCCAGGATCCTGTATCCAGACAGAGGCTCCTGAGCAGAGGAAGAAAAACCAGATGGAATCAGACTCTACGAAGCTAAAGACGGAGAACTGAGCCAACAAGGAAGTTCAGCAAGCTGTTACTCCAAGGAAGAGCATTCAAGAAAACAAATTACAGGCACAAAGCCTATTGACTAGAGAACAGGAGACCCCTCGCCCAAGCTGGATGCCTGCCGCAGGCTATCGGAGAACAAGCAGGGAACAAAAGGTCTTTCAATTTACCTTGCTGGAGAGAGCCACTAAACTCCAGGTCTCTTTCTCCAGAGAGGTCCCACTTATGAACCTAGACACTACCCCACCAGGCATAAATTTGAACAGATATTTTCTCCCACAAGTCCAAACTCCCAGTCCACACTTTCCTCCTTGCAAGACAGTCTGAAGTTCTTCCCCCTGCAGAGGATAGAGTGTTTGGTCTTGTACTGAGCAATCTGGGCATAGTGTGGACCACCAACCATCAGGACAGAATCTGACTAATGGGGACGAAAGAGGGTGTAGAAAGAAAGGGACACTCATAAGGAGGAGGACCAGTCCCCTGATTATGACTATGCCTGGCCAGTGGTAGTGTTGACCCTTGGTTTGGGTTGTCTGACAGGACAGGGTGCAGAACCGCTGGCTCTGATAGCACCCACAATGGGAGAGTGGTTGCCTCATGTGAACTGAGTTTAGCAGACAGGTCTGGTCCACAGCCCCTGTTGGGCCTGTGAGAAGAGGCTTGTTAGGTATGGACTGTGACCTGAGAGTAAGGTCGTGATCCCCTGATTCCAACAGAATCCTCAAGTAGTGGCTTACTGAATGTGAACCAAGACCTGAGGGCTAGGGTGTGGTCCACTGCCTCCAACGGGATTGGTGAGCAGAGGCTTACCAGGTGAGGACTGAGACCTGTGGGCACAGTATGGTGCCCTGAATCTAACAGAGCCTGTGAACAGAGGCTTGCCAGGCAGTAGACTGAGACTGGCAGGTGGGGGTATGGTCCCCTGACTCCAACTGGTGTGGTAAGTAGAGGCTAGCTGTGTGTGAACTGAGACCAGAGGGTGGGCCCAGTGACAAGACTACAACAGAGCCTGCAAACAGAGGCTTGTCAGGCAGTAGACTGAGAAGGTGTGGGAATGGTCCTCTGACTCCAACTGATCTGGCAAACAGAAGCTAGCTATGTGGACTGAGACCAGAGGGCAGGGTCAATGCCCTGACTTTGACAGAGCCTGCGAACAGAGGATTGCCAGGCAGTAAGCTGAGACTGGCAGGAGGGGGTGTGGTCCCCTGACTCCAACTGCTCTGGCAAGCAGAGGCTAGCTAGGTGTGGACTGAGACCTGTGGGCAGGGAAGCAGACAACAGTGTGGACTGAGTCTGGCCAGTGGCAGTGTGAATTCCTAACTCCAATTGTGCTGTTGGAGACCCTTGAATCCCTCTCTGTTGGGCAGAAACAATTTGGTTGGAATCTGTATCTGGGGCTGTCCACTCTGGGATATTATGAGGTTGACCTTCAAAGTTATGTAGCAGAAAAGAACTGAAGGGTGGGGGCTAGGCACCACAGCTGTTTGTATTTCTTCATATTTGAGATTTAAATATAATACTGTGTTTTGGATAGGGTAGAGGTTGGCTGATATCAAAACAGAGCTAGCTTGTGCTATCTCACCAATTAGGTCCTCAGAGTCTCCAGTCAAAACTTTGAAAGGGGCCTTTGTAAAGTTATAGGAGATAAGCCACAATTACAAAGCCTAGAGCTTTGGTAAGGGGCTATCTCTACTACCTGGGAACCCCAATTCAATCTCACCCTACCAGTTCTAATAACCAAATAGTAGAAAATAAACATGGTGTGGACCCAAAAGAAGAACTCTGGCAACATGAATAAGCAGAATAGTTACCCCCCCCAAGAAATGATAATGAGATACAACTGAAGATGCCATGCATAGACAAATGGACTCAATGTCAGAAACTGAATTCAGAATATGGATTGCAAATAAGATAAATAGAATGGAAGAAAAGATAGAAATTGAATTCCAAAGAGTAATTTTAACGTTTTCTCAAGAAATTAATGAATTCAAAGACCAAGTTACCATAGATATGGACATAATGACAAAATAGATAGCATAGCTCAGGGAAAAAAAAAATTAGTTGAGGAGCTTTGAAATATAGTAGAATCGCTCAGTAATAGAGTTGACCAGGCAGAAGAAAGTACCTCTGAAACTAAAGACAAAGCTTTTGAATGTTTGCAAACACTCAAAGAGGCAGACAAATGGAGGATAAAAACATATCATTCCCTGAGAGAGTTGTGGGATCACTCCAAAAGATCAAACATTCATCTTATATGAATTTTCAAAGGAGAAAAAGATGGTCCTCATGGTACAGATGCTCTACTCCAAGAGATTTTGGAAGATAATTTACCAAGCACTACAAGAAATACAGAAGTACAGATAGCAGACAGTTTCAGAACCCCAGCAAGCCTCAATCCAAATAAAGTGTCTCCTAGAGATATCGTGATTAACTTTGCCAAAGTTAAGACAAAGGAGAAAATTCTGAAAACAGTCAGACGTAAGAAAAGCATCATCTACAAAGGGAGAAATATCAGAATAACTGTAGATCTCTCAGCCAAAACGTTTCAAGCCAGAAGAAGATGGTCATCAACCTTTAGTCCCCTAAAACAAAACAACTTTCCGCCCAGGATCCTCTATCCAGTGAAACTGACTTCATTTCTGATGGAGAAATCAAATAGTTTAATGACATAGACATGATGAAGAAATTTGCCATAACTGAAGTAGCTCTCCAGGATATTCTCAGATCAATCCTCCACAATGACCAGCATGATGCTCTACCTCCAAAGTAAACTCACCCAGAAATTTTTTTGTGGTTTTTGGCTGAGGCTGGGTTTGAACCCACCACCTCCAACATATGCAGCTGACACCTTACTCCTTTGAGCCACAACTATCAACCTCACCCAGAAATTTTTGAACAAAACCCAATGTCCACAGTGGTGAAAGTATTAAAAATGTCCACTGGACATCCAAAAATCATGACACCCAAAACACAGCCAGGCTTATCAATTCTCGCAATTAATGAGAATGATTTAAGTTGTCCTCTAAAGAGACACAGGCTGCCTGCCTGCATACATAAACTCAGACAGGATATCTGTTCTATAAAAGAATCTTACCTTACCTAAAGGATAAAAATAGACTCAGGGTGAAGGGATGGACTTCTATAATACAGGAAAATGGAAACTAGAAAAAAGCAGGGGTTGCAATTTTAGTAGCAGATACAATTGGTTTTAAACCAAGAAAGATAATGAAAGCCACTCCATATTTGTCAAGGGAAACACCCAACATAAAGAGATTTCTATAATTAACATTTATATACCCTGCCAGAATGCTCCTAAATTCATAAAGCAGACCCTAATGGATATGAACCACTTGATATCTTCCTTCACTATAATAGTTGGAGATTTTAACACCCCTTTGACAGTTTTGGATAGATCCTCCAAGAAGAAAATAAACAAGGAAATATTAGACTTAAAACCTGACCCTACAACAAATGGACTTTACAGACCTCTACAGAACATTTCACCCTAATAAAACTGAATACACATTCTTCTCATCAGCCCATGGGACATCCTCCAAAATAGATCATATACTGGGACACAAGTCTAACCTCAGCAAATTTAAAAGTGTAGAAATTACTCCTTGTATCTTCTTAGACCACCATGGAATTAAAGTTGAACTCAACAGCAACGAGAATCTTCATACTCAAACAACATCATGGAAGCTAAATAACCTTAGGTTTAATGATAGCTGGGTAAAAGACAAGAATAATTAGCAAATCACCAATTTTTTTGGAACAAAATGATAATGAAGACACAAATTATCAAAACCTGTGGGATACTGCAAAGGTAGTCCTAAGAGGGAAATATATAGCATTGGAAGCCTTCATCAAGAAAACAAAAAGAGAGGAAGCCGACAACTTAATGGATCATCTTAAACAACTGTAAAAGGAAGAAAATTCCAACCCCAAACCCAGCAGAAGAAAAGAAATAACCAAAATTAGGGCAGAATTAAGTGAAATTAAAAACAAAAGAATCATTCATAGTATCAATGAAACAAAAAGTTGTTTTTTGAAAAGATTAACAAAATTGATAAACCTTTGGTCAACCTAACCAGAGATAGAAAAGTAAAATCTCTAATATCATCTATCAAAAATGATAAAGGAGAAATTACAGCAGACACTTCAGAAATTCAAAAAATCCTCAATGACTACTACAAAAATCTTTATTCTCAGAAATATGAAAATCTGAAAAAAATGGACCAATACCTAGAAGCAGACCACCTTCATAGACTCAACCAGAAAGAATTAGAAATCGTGAATAGACCTAAATCAACCACTGAAATAGCATCAACAATATGAAATATCCCTAAAAAGAAAGGTCCAGGCCCAGATGGTTTCACATCCAAATTCTATCAGACCATTCAAGAGGAACTACTACCTATATTATACAACATTTCCCAAAGCATAGAAAAATAAGGAATACTTCCCAACACATTCTATGAAGCAAATATCACCCTGATAGCAAAATCAGGAAAGGATACAACAAAGAAAAAAGTTATAGACCAATATCATGAATGAATGTTGATGCAAAAATATTCAATAAGATCTTAGCAAACAGAATTCAACAACATATCAAAAAAAAATTATACACCAAGATCAAGTTAGTTTTATTCCAGGGTTAAGGGTTGGTTCAACATACACAAATCTATAAATATAATACACCACATAAAAAAATAAAAAACAAAGACTATGCGATTCTCTCAATTGATGCATAAAAAGCCTTTTATAATATCCAGCATCCTTTCATGATTAGAATGCTTAAGAAAATAGGCATACAAGAGACATTTCTTAAACTGATAGAGGCTATCTACAGCAAACCCACAGCCAATATCATATTGAATGATGTAAAACTGAAAACATTTCCAGTCAGAACAGGAATAAGGCAAGGATGCCTACTTTCTCTACTACTATTCAACATAGTAATAGAAGTCTTAGCCATCATAATTAGGCAAGAGAAGGCAATCAAGGGTATCCAAACAGGGATAGAGGAGATAAAACTTTCACTCTTCACTGATGATATGATTTTATACCTGGAAAATCCCAGGGACTCAACTTCAAAACTCTTAAAAGTGATCAAGGAATACAGCAGCATCTCAGAATACAAAATCTATACTTACAAGTCACTAGCTTTTATATACACCAACAATAGCCAAGCTGAAAAAACAATCAAGGACTCTATTCCTTTTACAATACTGCCAAAGATGATTAAATATCTTGGAATTTGCCTAACAAAGGATGTTAGGTAAAGAGAACTATGAAACTCTGAAAAAAGAAATGGCTGAAGATGTTCACAAAAGGAAAAACATACCACATTTATGGCTGGGAAGAATCAACATTGTTAAAATGTCCATACTACCCAACACAATCTACAGATTTAATGCAATCCCTATTAAAGCACCATTGTCATACTTCAAAGAACTTGAAAAAATAGTACTTCGTTTTATATGGAGTCAGAAAAAAACTTGAAATAACAAATACATTACTCAGAAATAAGAACAAAGCAGGATATATTATGCTACCAGACTTCATGCTATACTACAAATCTATAGTGATCAAAACAGCATGGTACTGGCACAAAAACAGAGAGGTAAATTTATGGAACAGAATAGAGAACCAAGAGATGAACCCAGCTACTTATTGTCATTTGATCTTTGACAAGCCTATCAAAAACATTTGGTGGGGGAAAGACTCCCTATTTAACAAACAGTGCTGGGTGAACTGGCTGGCAATTTGTAGAAGACTGAAACTAGATCCCCACCTTTCACCATTAACAAAAATTGATTCTCACTAGATAAAATATTTAAACTTAAGACATGAAACTATAAAAATACTAGGAGAGAGTTCAGGGAAAACACTTGAAGAAATTGCCCTCAGAGAATATTTTATGAGGAGGACCCCCTGGGCAATTGAAGCAACACCAACAATACATTACTGGGATCTGACCAAACTAAAAAGCTTTTGTAAGCCAATAGCACAGTAAGTAAAGCAAACAAACAACCTTCAGAATGGGAGAAGATTTTTGCAGGTTATGCTTCTGATAAAGGTCTAATAACTAGAATCTACAGAAAACTCAAAATAATCAATAAGAAAAGAATAAATAACCCCATTTCTATGTGGGCAAGGGACTTGAACAGAACCATCTCTGATGAAGACAGGCACATGGCCTACTAAAACATGAAAAAATGCTTATAATCTTTAATCACAAAAAAAATGCAAATCAAAACAACTTTGAGATATCATCTAACTCCAATAAGATTATCCCACATCACAAAATCCCATAAACTACAGATGTTGGCATGGATCAGAGAGAAGGGAACACTTCTACACTGCTGGTGGGAATGCAAGCTAATACAACCTTTTGGAAAGAAGTTTGGAGAACACTCAAGGAACTAGTTGTAGACCTACCATTCGACCCTGAAATTTCTCTACTAGGTATATACCCAGATGATCAAAAATTATTTTACAACAAAGACATTTGCAACAGAATGTTTATTGCAGCCCAATTCATAACATCCAAGACATGGAAATAGCCCAAGTGCCTATTGACCCATGAATGGATTAATAAATTGTAGTATATGTACACCATGGAATACTATGCAGCCAGAAAAAGAATGGAGACTTCACATCTTTTATGTTTACCTGGGTAGAACTGGAACATATTCTTCTTAATACAGTATCTCAAGAATGGAAAAAACAGTATCCAACATACTCAATACTACTATGAGAATAATATATAACCATGTACACACTCATATGAATGGCAAAACATAACTATAGCTAAGAAAGTAGAAGGGAAGAGAGAGAGGGGAGTGGGAATATGGGGGAAGGAAGGGCATTTGGGGGGAACCTCAACTAATGTGCATGATGCAATTTTACATTTCAAAACTATTAAGAAATGAGTATAATTGTGATGGATGTGTTACTTAGTTCACATTTCATGTAAACATTTCATATTGTATATCAAAGCAGTACCCTGAACTGCATAAATGCATTGATGTATACAGTTATGATTTAATAAAAAATAATTTTAAAAAGTAAATAAATAAAATAAAATTTCAGTAACTAATAAACATTTTTAAACCAGGCCAAAAAAAAAAAAAAAGCCAGATGAGAGAGATGTAGATTCATAAAGGATAGGGCAGAGCTTAAAGAAATGAAGAAGACAATCAGGAATGAAAATGTGTCATAGAAAATATTAAAATAGGTTAGACCACAGAGAAGAAAGAACCTCAGAGTTAGAGGATAAAGTTTTTAAGTTAACGTAGGTAATTAAAGAAGCAGAAAAGAAGAGAGAAAAGGCAAAAGAGAAACTTGAAAACTACAAGATTCCACGAAGAATTCAACTATATGAACAATAGAGATTTCTAAAGGGGAAGAAGATTGTCCCAAAGGAATAGAATTCCTACTGGAGACTATCATAAATGAAAATTTCCCAAGTTTTACTTAAGACCCCAATACACACCTTGTAGACGGATATAGAACCCTGGGTCATCTCAACTCAAACAGAGTCTCTGTAAGATACATTGTAATGAACCTCTGCAAAGTCAAGATGAAAGAAAAACTTCTGCAAGTAGCCAGGAGTAAGTGCCAATTGGCATACAGAAGCAGAGCCATTAGGATGACAGCAGACTTTTCCAGTGAAACCTTCCAAGCCAGAAGAGCATGGTCATCCACCATCAACATTCTTAAACAAAATAATTTTAAGCCCAGAATTCTGTATCATGCTAAAAAAATCTTCAAAGTTGATGGAGAAAACAAATCTTTTATATACAAGCACTGAGGAAATTTGCCAAACAAGACCAGATCTACAATGTTAAAGAGCAGTGGAGCTTCTGCACAGCCAAGAACACAGTAAGTAAAGCAAGCAGACAGCCCTCAGAATGGGAGGGGATATTTGCAGAATATCTGACAAAGGTTTGATAACCAGAATCCACAAAGAACTCAAATTTATTAATAATAAAAGAACAAGTAATTCCATTCCATTGTGGGCAAGGGACTTGAACAGAAGGTTCTCTGAAGAAGATAGGCACATGGCCTATAGACACATGAAAAACTTGCTCATCATCTTTAATCATCAGAGAAATGCAAATCAAAACCACTTTGAGATATCATCTAACTCCAGTAAGAGTGGCTCACATAACAAAATCTCAAAACTACAGATGTTGTCATGGATGTAGAGAAAAGGGGACACTTCTGCACTGCTGGTGGGAATGCAAGCTAATAAATCCCTTTTGGAAAGAAGTAAGGAGAGTACTAAGGAATCTAAATGTAGATCTGCCATTTGATCCTGCAATTTCTTTACTAGGAGCATATCCAAAAGACCAAAAATCACTTTATAACAAAGGTATCTGCATCAGATTGTTCATTGCAGCTCAATACATAATAGCCAAGTCATGAAAGAAACTCAAGTGCCCATTGACCCATGAATGGATTAATAAATTGTGGTATATGTAGACCATGGAATATTACAAGATGGTAATGTTACAAGGTAGAGACTTTACCTCTTTTATGTCTATATGGATGAAGTTGGAACATGTCCTACTTAGTAAAGTATCTCAAGAATGGAGGAAAAAGTATCCAATTTACTCAGTACTGTTAGGAAACCAATTTACAATCACTCACACTTTTATATGAAGAATAGATCACACCTATGGCCCAGTATGAAGGAGGGAGGGGAGAACAGAGGAGGAAGGGTGAATGGTGATATCACATCTATGGTGCATATTGCAAGGATACATGTCAGGTTATTAAGTATAGTGTATAAATGTCTTAACATAATAATTAAGTAAATGAAGTGAGGGATATATTAACCAGCATGATGTAAGCATTTCAAATTGTATATGAAATGAGCACATTGCACCCCATAAATGCATTAATGTATACATGGTATAACCTCTTTATGATTTAATTTAAAAAAAAAAACAAGAAAAATACATAAAATCAATAAAACTTTAGCCAGATTAACTAAAAACAGAAAAGTAAAGTCTCTAATAAACTCAAGCAGAAATGATAAAGGAAATGACAGATGCCTCAGAGATGCAAGATATAATCTCTGAGTACTACAAGAAACTCTAGGCCCAGAAATTTTACAATGTGGAGGAAATGGGTCAAAATGGTGCAAAGGAGGTCAAACTCTCGCTTTTTGCAAGTGTTATATTGTTATACATAGAAAAACCCTGAGACTAAACCACAAGACTCCTGGAAGTCATAAAAAAATACAGCAATGTCGCATGATATAAAATCAATGTCCGCAAATCAGTAGCCTTTGTATATGCCAATAACAGCCATGATGAGAAACTATTCAAGGACACAGTCCCTTCACAGTAGCTTCAAAAAAAAAAAAAAAAGAAAGAAAGAAAGAAAAAGAAAAGAAAAGAAATTCCTAGGGGTGTACATAACTATAGAGGTGAAGGAGCTCTGCAAAGAAAATTACTAAACCCTAAGAAAAGAAATAGCATAAGTTATTAACAAATGGAAGAACATACCATGCTTATGGCTAGAAATAATCAACATTGTGAAAATGTCTAAATTACTCTAAGCAATCTACAGATTCAATGCAATCCCCATTAAAATATCATCATCATACTTTCAATATTTGGAAAAATAATTCCTCATTTTGTATAAAAACTGAACAAACCCATATAGCCAAGGCAATTCTTAATAATAAAAGCAAACCTGGGGGTATCACCGTACCAGACTTCTGGCTATACTACAAGCCATAGTGATCAAAACATCATGGTATTGGCACAAAAATACAGACATTAACATCTGGAACTGAATATAAAAGCAAGAGATAAAACTAATATCTCACAGCCACCTGATCTTTCATAAATCAAACAGGAACATACACTGGGGAAAAGAATCCCTATTCAATAAATGGTGGTGGGATAACTGTATAACCACATGTAAAAGACTGAAACTGGAACCACACCTCTCACCACTTACAAAAATTGATTGAAGATGGATAAAAGATTTAAATATAAGGCATGAAATCATAAAAATCTTAAAATAAAGTGTGGGAAAAACACTTGAAGATATTGGCCTCAGGAAATATTTTTTGAAAAAGAATTTTGTGACAATGGTGACAGACAATAAAAATAAACAAATGGAACTGAATAGCTTCTGTATAGCTAAGGAAATAACAACCAAAGCAAAATGAACAACTTTCAGAATGGAAAAAAAGATATTTGCATATTATGAAGTGGACTTGATAACTAGGATCTATAGAGAACTCAAATTAATCAACAAAATGAGTCCCAGCAATCCCATATGTTACTGGGCAAAAGACATGAGTAGAACCTCCTCTAATGAAGACAGACAAGCCCACCTCCTGGGGCCTTGGAGGCATGCAACTGACTTTTGCTGGCAGGGGGCTACATTGCCCCACCCGTGGTGTCCCCACTTCCCGGGGTTTTGGTGGCACATACCCAGGAAACAACCAGAAGAAGCCACTGGCAGAATGGTTTTAGGGATGGTCTATGAAAGGTGCAAATTCAGCATGGGCCGTGATCAATGGAAAAACTCTGGTAATCAGAACAACCAGAGTAGATCAACCCCCACAAGGAAGGACAGGGCAGATACAATTGAAGATC
Source organism: Galagoides demidoff (assembly GCA_963574575.1). Taxonomy (NCBI): domain Eukaryota; kingdom Metazoa; phylum Chordata; class Mammalia; order Primates; family Galagidae; genus Galagoides; species Galagoides demidoff. Next base: position 19,043 of record CAUYQV010058317.1, read on the forward strand.
CCTTCCATAAACAGATTTCTGACATGTCAGAAATTGAGTTCAGAATCTGGATCACAAATAAGATCAACAGAATGGAGGAAAGGAGGGAACTACAATTTCAAATTATTCAAAAGCTGTCCCAGGAATTCAATGATTTCAAAGATAAAATGATCAACGATTACAATACACTGAAGCAAGAGGTTGCAGCCCTTAAAGATATGAAGAGTACAGTGAATTCCTCATTCAAAGGATGGACCAGGAAGAAGATAGGACCTCTGACACTGAAGACAAAGATTTTGAACGCACCCAGTCATCCAAAGATCGGGACAAATGGAAAGCAAAAACAGATCACTCAATAAGAGAGCTCTGGGATAATTCAAAGAAAACTAATATTCACATCATAGGAATCCCTGAAGGCGATGAAATTTCTTCACAAAACACAGAGGCTGTCTTTCATGAAATTATGAAAGAGAACTTTCCAGACATGCCAAGGGTTCCTGAAATCCAGACAGCAGACAGCTTCAGAACCCCAGCACACCTCAACCCGAACAAGACATTCCCCAGGCATATCATAATCAACTTCACTAAAGTTAACGTGAAAGAGAAAATCCTGAAAGCAGCTAAATGCAAGAAAACCTTAATTTACAAGGGGAAGAATATTAGAATGACTGCAGATCTCTCTGCTGAACCTTTTAGGCTAGAAGAGGGTGTTCATTGACCTTCAACCTCCTAAAACAAAACAACTTTCAACCCAGAATCCTGTATGCAGCTATACTGAGTTTCATTTATGATAAGAAATTAAATACTTTAATGAAATTCACATGTTGAAGAAATTGGTCATAACTAAACCAGCCCTCCAGGATATCCTCAGACCTATCCTCCATTATTATCAGAACAATTCTCCACCACATAAATAAACCCACCCAGAACATTTTGATCAAATTCCAATCTTCACAGTGACAAAAGGATCAAGGATGTCCACTGGACCTTCAAAAAATTCGATACCCAAAAATATAGCAGGCTTATCAATAGCCTCAATCAATGTGAATGGCTTAAATTGCCCTCTAAAGAGACAAAGACTGGCTGACTAGATACAAAACTCAGGCCAGATATCTGCTGCATTCAAGAAACTCACCTTACTTTGAAAGAAAAGCATAGACTCAGGGTAAAGGGATGGTCATCTATATTCCAGGCTAATGGAAAGCAGAAAAAAACAGGTGTTGCAATTTTATTTGCAGATAGAATAGGCTTTAAACCAACAAAAGTAAGCAAGGACAAGTATGGTTACTTTATATTTGTTAAGGGTAATACTCAATATGATTAAATTTCAATTATCAATATTTATGCACCAAACCAGAATGCATCTCAATTTATAAGAGACACTCTAACAGACATGAGCAACCTTATTACTCCCAGCTCCACCATAGTGGGAGATTTTTTTTTAAGGTATAAAACGTTTATTTATTATGATGAAAAAGCCTGACCACTAACAACCAACATACTATGAAGGGAACACTAAGTTCACAAAACTATCTTTCCCCACATCTACTAAGTGTATAAAACAAGTTTTGCAAATTTTCCAACTCCACCACTTCTAGTGTTTTTTGTATTTTCATAGGAGGGGGAAAATTCCTTACTATATAAAATTCCCTGTCAAATTGCCTATTGTTTATATCCTAGTCTCAGAGTATTAAGAAAATTTTGAATACTAATAATTTTTTTCTTTCAAATTTGTGAATATTTTCCCTTTTTAACTGTCTCTATATTCTGACTCATGAAGCAGCAGGTCCCACCAGGGGTCTGAGGATAGCATCTGCTACCCATCAATCTGCATAGCCTGTGAACACACGTGAAGAGGACCAGCATTCAGCTCTCAGTAGCACCATGGAATTGACTGTTAAGCATTTCTGCCATCAATTCCAATCATAGAGACGTATATGCCCTTTTTTCAGTGCTTCATTCCCACCGGAGACTTTTTATTAAGGCCTTATTCCTGTGGACGCATTTGGGACACAACATGCTATCTTCTAGATGTGGTGGG
>CAUYQV010058318.1:0-10185 GCA_963574575.1 Galagoides demidoff
GGCATTGGCCCTGGCATCCATAGTGAACTCACGCCACACAACACCATTTCTTGAGGGAAGAAAACTCAAGGAATGAACCCTCACTCTTAAAGCTACAGAATCAAGTGATGTCCCTGTGTGCACTTGAAATAACAAGAGAAAAAAATCTGACGAGGAAACGTAGGCTTTTCTAGCTGAGGAACCATCTGGTCTGACAGGGATCGGATGCTTGGATTTCAACTGGACCAACAGCAAGATGTGCCCACATTTCCATAAGCAAACCAGGTCTACTGAGCTACATATCGATACGTGCATTTTTTTGAGAAATTATTAATTCCTGGGGATACTAAAATTAGTGACATCAATGCAATAATTTTGTTTTTGAGACTTTTAATCATAAAAACTTGTTAAAAATGCAAACAGTTTTATAGAATAGATACAAATCAGCAACTAAAAAAAGAAAAAAAAAATTTGGTAAGCTCATGTAAGCCTCCAACTCCCAGGCTCAAGGGATCCTCCTGCCTCTACCTCCTGAGTAGCTGGGACAGGCATGTACCACCATGCCCAGCTGGCTTTTTTATTTTTTATAGAGATGGGGGTCTCACTATTTCCCAGGCTGGTCTCAAACATCTGGGCTCAAGTGATCCTCCTGTCGTGTTCTCCCAAAGTGTCAGGAGTAAACCACTGTGCCCCACTAAGAAATCATGTTTAAGTTCCTTGCTTGTCATTTTTTTATAGTGTGAAAGATTTTTTTTGGACACAATTATGCTAATTAATAATTATGGTTGAAAAATCAGAAATCACAGTTGAGCAAAAAGAATAAACCAAAAATCGGCCACAGGATTATTACTCCAGGTAAAGCATTTTGGTATATACTTGCCCAGATGTTCTCTGCTCATCTGTGTAAGCATACTCACCTTTTAAATAAAAAGAACACTTTTCCATGCCTGAAATACACACTACTACAATATCATTTTAATGGTATCATATAATAATTTATTCAGACCTAGTGCTGAGGATTTAGGTTATTTCTAAATTTTGGTTACTTTGAGAAATGACATGAGGAAGATTTTGGCTAAATCTTTGCACGCAGTGCCGGCACCATTATAAGCAATAAGCCAAATGAATATTCCCCCTGCCCTCAAGAAACTTACTTCAGTGGAAACCCTTCTAGTAGAGCATACATCCCTTAAGTATTACCTAAGAAAAAATTCCTGGAAGCTAAATTGCTAAAATAGAGTATACATATTTTAAGAATTGTTTGAATGTACAATTGTCAAATTATCTTCTAGACAGACTTTATCTATTTACACCAGCAGTATATAAAAGAGTAACTCCCAGGTGTAGTGGCTCACTCTGGGAGGCCAAGGACTCCTTGAGGCCAGGAATTTAAGACCAGTCTAAGCAAGAGGGAGATTCCATCTCTACCTAAAAAAAAAAAAAAAAAAATAGAAAAATTAGCTAGGCATAGTGGTAGGCACCTTTAGTCCCAGCCACTCAGGAGGCTGAGGCAAAAGGATCATTTGAGCCCAGGAGCTGGAAGTTGCAGTGAGCTATGATGATGCCACTGCACTCTCAAGAGACAGAGTGAGACTCTGTCTTACAGCAACAACAATAAAAATTGTTTAAATGTCTATCAGCAGTGTACAAAAATGTTTTCAAGAGAAATAATGTGCCATTTGCTTTTCTGTAAACTGACATATGTATTAAACTGTAAAGTTAATTCAAGAAAGGCAGAGTAAATGCTTAATTCTGCTCCTTTAACTGCCAAATTTCAAAGAGAATTAGTGTCTTAGTTACTTCTAATGGGACCAATGGCTTTTGTTTTTGGTTTTTCTTTTTTTTTGCTTTTAAAAAAGTATCACTATGAATATGACTTATGTATCTTTTTATTTCAAGTGAATTATTTTAATTAATTTCATCATTATTCTTTTTATTCTTAGTTTATCCTAGGTTTGTCAGTGAGATCTATTTCAAATTGGCTTCTGAGTCCTTTGGATGAGACTATATCAATTTCTTTGCTTTCTGACACAACACAATATTCTAGGTTTACCTTGTATAATTTTTTCTAATAAATTTAGAAGAAATGAGAGAATAAGAAATCACCATTTTGCAAACCCGGCTGAAATAATTGAGTCACGCTATAATCATCAATGGATGAAATCATTAGGTACAATTCCAGTGGGAGTCTGAACCTACAGGTCAACTTGAGCATCATTAGAGAGGAGTAGGATAGCCCTCCTGATACAACACAAAATAAAGTTCACATCACCACCTCTAAGGGATGCTTGTCCTTAAAATGTTGAACCTGAATCTAAGCAAGACTTTGAAACTGATTTCTAGTCTCCAGGAGACTAGAGGAATAAACTAGATAATGTTCACAAAGCAATCAGAAAACACAGAATGGGGGACATCCTACAGGATCAGTGCCTTAGCTTTCTCAAGTCAATGAAAAGAGAAAAGAAAAAATACACACGCAAAAAGAATGGCTGTTCTAGATGTATGTTTATAGAGATACAGCAACCGGAGGTGACAACAGACCTAACTCAAGCCAATCAAGTATAAAAAGACATTTCTGAGATAATCAGGGGACATGTGAAAATAGACCGGTCATTAAAAGATATCATGGAATTATTATTAATTTTCTTAGACACTGTCATGTAAGAAAATGTCCTTTTTTAAAAAGAGATGCATGCTGTATAAAACAGAGGTGACATAACAAGTTGCCCCCTTATATAAAAAGAAAAAAAGTAGATGATACAAGTCTGGTATCAATGGGGTGATAGGTACAAGTCTACAAATGATGATATAAGTCTATAAATCAATGGGGCAATGGGTACATGGGGGTTCATTATATATTCATTCTATTTTGTGAATGCTTGAAATTTTTCATAAAAACTTAAACAAAATAAACACAACATACGGAGGGATGAACTTGATGTTTTTACTTACCTGTAGATTGACGGATCGTTGAGGTCAAGCGTCTCACTAACGTAGTCAGCCAGTATAAATGGGAACACTGGATACTGCATGAGATCATTGAAGGATCGGCCGGCATGTTTGTTTAAGTGAGTCAAATATTCAAAATTAGTAATTTGCCCTGTGTACCACAAATTTGTCAGAGCGGTGATATTACCATATTCCAGAAGATTAGGGAGGTTATTTGTGAGTATACTGTGGTACACATCATCACGAACCTACAGGGAGGGAGAAAAAACCAACTACTTATTAGTTTTAGACTTATTGGTACTCTTCTCTGAAGAACCCAGGATGCTACAGACATGGTAGTAATCTAAACTCCTCCAAGAAAACACTTCTTCCCCAGTAAAATTAACCTGAACTGAACTGCAATTCAAATCCAGGTCCCTCAAAGGTTGGGCTCTTAACCACTATGTTTTGCTGCTGGAGAAATCTGTTGATAAGAAACTTGAAAGAAAATGTTTGTATGGAAAAGTCACTTATATACAGATGTCATAAAATAAAGAAAAAAGAAAGGCTTTGTTTCTAAGTAACTGCAGTGGTGTAGTAGAAAGAGCATGGTCTTCGGGAATTAGACATATCAGCTCTGTTTCCCAGCTAAGCTCTTATCATTGCCACAGGTATAGGATGGGAGTGATAATATTTACCTCATAAGAACTAAATAAAATATCCCATGAAAATAGGAGATTTGATTTCCACTACTGACTGAAAACATACATAAACTCTGTCTTATAGAGTCACAAAACTTCTCACAGAAAAAGGGTATTGATCTTCTGACACAATTAAATGATAATTGGTAATAAGTGAAAAAAAAAATAGACGAGCCAAGCCTTGGCTAAAAACAGATTTGAAATACATGAGCGGGTATATGCCTTGGGCACAGGACGAACAGCCACAGATGTGGATAATGAGAGATAGAACTAAAGGTAAATGACAGAAAAGAGGAAATGCAGGACTAGGGAGGACCACTGAGTGCTTCACAAGCTAAATCTGTAGCCTGGACTGGGGCTGCCAATGCCTAAGCTAAGGTCCCAGGAAGGGAATTTATGACAGACTCTAAGTCAAACTCTGGAAGGAAAAGGAAGCACCGATTCCTTCATTCAACAAATATACACTGAACTCCCACCTACTAGGAGTGTTCAGGGTGTGGAAGAAATAGCAACTTGGCAAAATCTTGACATTCTGTTGGGGGACGGGAAGACAATGCTGGAGGCTAGTACTCCTACAGAGAGGAACAGAGCAAAGCAAAGGAGATGAAGGATGTTTGGTGGGATGGGGTGGGGGGCATTGCTAGGGGACATTTGAGCAAGGAGCCTAGAAAAAGTAAGGCCAAGAGACATTTGAATTTCTAAGGGAAAAAATATCCTAGGCAGCAGTAAATGCAATGGCCCTGCAGCTTTGGCATTCCCAACATATTCAAGGATGAGAAAGTCACCATGGACAGAGCAGGGACAATGCCAGGGAGATAGCAGATAATGAGGTCAGAGAGGGAACAGGGACCAGACTGTTCAGATCTTTATTAGGTTATTGAAAATACTTCAACTTTAACTGAGTGATGTGGCAATGGGTGGAAGGCTCAGAGCAGAGGAATACTCTGATCCAACATACGTCAGCTGCTATGCTGAGGACAGCCTCAAACGCAGGAAGAGACTTTCCATAAAGAAAGCAAAGAAATGGTAACTGAAGAGACTGGCGGTCAAAACAGGGTTTGTCAAAAATGGACTCTACTCCAGCACTGAGTGGGCTGAATCTCAGTGAAGAAGGTTTTCCTTAAGGAGGAAAGAATATTCAGTTTTGTCAAATGCTGCTGCTGGGTCCAGGAAGATAAGGACTAAGAAATATGGCCTTGAAGGATTTAGCAGCAGGAAGCTCACCAATGAACCTGACCAGAGTGGTAAGACGACAGTCTGGCTAGAGCATTTGAGAACTTCCCCAGAGTTTTCTAGGAAGGAGACCAGAGAAAGGGTAGCTGAAGAGAGTTGGTTTCAGAATAGGGTTTGGACTCTACTTCAACACTGAGCAAGTTTTAACTACCCTTTTCAGTCATTTTGAGGGATCAGAATTTAACACAGTTTTGGAGGGTAAAAATAATCCTGATATAATCAAGGCTTCAGTTTAACAAGGACTAAGAAATAAGGCAATTTTTATCTGATTTCAGAAACCTTTATATATGAATATAGGTATGAATATAGCTCCATTGGCCCACGATCACTAAGACATACACATCTACTAATAAAGCTGAATTTACCTTGGTGTTATCAAATGCTAACAGGAGAGTTCTGCCATTTGTTAAAAAGATTTCTACAGCATTATCTCTCAATTGCCACCAACGCTTATGAACTTCTTTAATTTCTTCATACGTCCAGGAAAATGATGCAGGTTCTAACTCTCCCTGAAGGCTCTAAGACAAAGAAATAGATTAAAAATATTATGTGAAATTTACATAAATTACTTTAATTTTAGATTTTAGAAAAAATACAAATGAATTTTTTTTTTTTGAGACAGAGTCTCACTATGTCGTGCTGTGGCGTCACAGCTCACAGCAACCTCCAGCTCTTGGGCTTAAGTGATTCTCTTGCCTCAGCCTCCCGAGTAGCTGGGACTACAGGCGTTTACCACAACGCCCAGCTATTTTTTGGTTATAGTTGTCATTGTTGTTCGGCACGCCTGGGCTGGGTTCGAACCCACCAGCTCTGGTGTATGTGGCTGGTGCCATAACTGAGCTAGAGGTGCCAAGCCTAAAAAAATCTGAATGAAATTTTAAAAATCTTCCTTTTGTAGCCAAATGGCAGATAAGACTACCTGGAAATCTTCCCATTATAGAACACTTTCAAAATGGTAGTAGATCAAATTTAGAAATCAGTAAAATTAATAGATTTTGCTTTTTAGACAAGTTATATGTTTACAGAAAATTGAGCAGATAGTACGGAGAGTTTCAATATGTTCTCCCCACCCCCCAACTCTCTCCAACACTCACAGTTTCTCTATTATTAAATCTTATATTTAGTTGAAACAGTTACTACAATTGAGAACCGAAATTGCTATATTTTTCTTACCTGAAGTTTGTAGTGACCCTAGTTCACTCTGCACTGTCTATGCCATGGGTTCTGACGGAAGCACAGTGACATGCACCCACCACTACAGTGCTGTACAGATAGTCTCACTGCCCTAAGAAATCCCTGGGTCCATCTCTTTTTTCCTCCTCTTCTCTCCTTAACCCTTGGCAACCCCTGATCTGTTTATGGCCGCCACAGTTTTGCCTTTTCCAGAATGTCACATTGTTTGAGAATCATACAGTATGTAGCCTTTTGGGGTTGGCTTCTCTCATTCTTTTACTAAGCAATTTTTTTGAGACAGGATCTCGCTCTGTTGCCCACACTAGAGTGCAGTGGTGTCATCATAGCTCACTGCAGCCTTGAACTCCTGGACTAAAGTGATCCACCTGCCTCAACCACCCAAGTGCTGGGACAAGAAGCAGGTGTGCTATCACATTTGGCTAATTTTCTATTTTTTGTAGAGACAGGGTCTTGCTTTTGCTTAGACTGGTCTTGAACTCCTGGCCTTACACAATTCTCCTGCCTCATTCTCCCCAAGAGCTAGCTTTATTGGCATGAGCTAAACTTCTGAGAAAATAAGAAAAATAAAATCCCAAGCAATCAAAAAAAATTTTAAAAATAGCTGTAGGGAGGAAACAACGCTTTGGTGCCTGGTTGTATAAGCCTGCATGTGTATGTACATATGTGCATCCCTGTCCTGTGTCCCAGTTCAAAAATGAAGTGACTTAGGCTAATATTCGCTTGAGGACAAAAGCTGAAGCTGTGGGCTCCCTGGAATCAGGGTGTAGAATTGAGATTCCTTCAGAACATAAAAGCCCAGGAAGAGACAAACTCCTAATGAAAGATTAGACAGACGTACTCATCAATAAAGGGGAATAACTGAGAAGCTTGTCTCTTTTGGCCTGTGGCCTGGGTCTCTATCTGAGAATTCATAATTGTGGGCCTGTTACATGGATTTAGGTTAACATGCACCTATCTGAATGGCCAGGAAATGGCCAAGCAGTGAAACATAGTTCCCGTGCCCCCAAATCACCCAGGAAAGGCAGGGCAGAGTCAGTCTCTGGAGGAGCAGTCCTGTGAATAACGCACCACTCCTGCAAATAAAGCCCCAGAGAATGCAGCCTCACAGAGCAACACTCACCCAACAGCTTCAGTCCTTTCCTATGTGGCTAGAGGAAGGAAAGGGGATGAGAGGGTGACCACTGGAAGGCTGGATGTGCTTGAAAGCACAAAGCCTAGTTAATTTAGGTAAATCCCCACATTCGGCAATGAAGAATTAGGGGCCATAGGTCCGACACATCCTACCATCACTAGGTCCTTCCCAAAGTCTAAAATCAAAACAACTTTAAAAAATATGCATCTAATTCTTTCATAAATTGCATTTGAATACATGAATTATGTCATTCAATGCTTTTAATAAAGAAATCAAGAAAAAAGTTTCTACTAAAGTTTAAAACAAGTTAGAATTTATCTCCTCAGGTAAACCTGCATCCTAGTGTATTTTTTTCCCATCAGTTCTCCCTTTTAGAAAACTGAATTGGGCAGCACCTGTGGCTCAAGGAATAGGGTGCCGGGCCCAGATACCGGAGGTGGCAGGTTCAAACCCAGCCCCGGCCAAAAACTGCAAGGAAAAAAAAAGAAGAAAACTGAATTTACTCACTGTTTTATGTAGACTAACAGGAAGTTCAAAGTAAAATTTAGGATTCAACTGCAAGAAATATTTTATCCCATGCTCTTTATCCTTCCAAAACCTTACTTTAAATTGTTTTATTTGAATTGCCCTCCCCTATGTGTGTTTTACTATTGTCCCAGGTCCAAATAATCTTTAGAAGTAAAGGTAGGGATGTGTTCCAGCTCCATCCATGTAAATATAAGAAGTAAAGTCTCCATCTTTTTTTAAGGCGGCATAAATGTTGAATAGACCAATATCAGGTACTGAAATAGCATCAACTATATGAAATTTCCCAAAAAAGGAAAAGTCTGACACATCTTATAAATTTGTTTATCTTATAAATTCTTAGTATACGAATAAATGATTATTGTGATCAAAGGTTTATTTTTCTGTTCGTACCTTTACCGGGTCACTGTATACAAATATACAATTATGAAAAAGAAAAAAAAAAAGAAGCAGAGGTAGAGAAAATATTACAAATAAAACAAAATCTCTTAATGAAAATGTAAGATATTCTTAACTTAAAACCTAATTCCTCCTTTGTTTAGCATCAATAGTCATTTTTTCATTCAATTCAACATGTATTAAGTAAGGATCTATGTACAAGGTTCTCTGCTAAGTGCTCTACAATAATAATAATTTGTATAAGGCAAAATGGGGCATGAGATACTTGCACACATCTTTGTACACACAATGCAAGACAGCAAATATAAAAAGATTAAATACCACAAAAATACAGAGAAAGAGAGGACTCTTCAATCTACTAAAAAGCAAGGGCATACTAGTAAGAATTTTTAAGGGAGGGAAATGTTATCTTTTGAACACAAAATATGTCTCAAATATCAAATACTGAATTCTTTGGTTGAAAAATAATGTAACTATACTTTGAGTAGCTGGGACAAACCCAGCAGTAATTGCTATATAAACCATAAAAGAACATCCATTTATCTTTTGGCTATATTAGATATTTTCATGACTTTTTCACATCCATGCTATAACCAAATTTAATGTTTTCACTATTTAATTTCTTTCCAATCAAATATATATTCATCATTAAATCATACAGAATCTCAATCTATGCTTAAGAATTATTGGGTTTAGAACTTCTCTGAAATCAAAAGCCTTGTTTCTTTTATCAAGGAATATTTATAAATATTTTAATAGCATAAAGCTAATTAAAATGAATGAAAAGCTCTACTACACAAAAAATGTGAATCCGGAGTCTCTGCTGTTATTTTCTGATTAATAGCAGTATTTCTAGAAGAATAAAAATGATCATTATTAAACTATGCGTCAGGATAATTTAAATTTTCAATTATACAATATGCAGGAAAAGATACTTGATAATGAACTGGGAGTGGCAGGTAGTAATTATTTGTTGCTACTGAGGACAGTAAGGAGAAAGAATGGACATACATTGAAACAGTAGGAATGCTTAGAATTTGACTCAGAGTATTAACTGCTATGAGATTTAGGCTGTAAGGCAGAAGATAGGATTATCTTCTTTTTAAAATTATCTTTTATCAGCCTGGGCAATATAGCAAGAGCCTGTCTCTACAAAATTTTAACAATTAGCTGAGTGTGGTGGCCCATACCTGTATTCCCAGCTCCTCAGGAAGCTAAGACAGGAGGATGGCTTGAGAGAGACCATGTCCCCCCTGCAAATATATTAGCTTTTAAAGTTTGGAATTCAGACAAATCTATATGTAGAGTGACAAAGAATAAGCTCTAATAGTTGTCCCTGCTCTTTGGTTATAATGGATTTATACATTTTTGGAACTTGTCTTGATTTATGTAAATACAAACTTAGGCCTCTACTCACCAAACTTTCAACTGTATCAGAAGCATTATCTTCCACAAAATACATTCCACATTTACCTGCAAAAAATAATTGGATATAAAGGTTTAAAAACATGTGCACTATTACCATATATGGTTAAAAGGCAAAATATTTACACAATCTAAAGAGAAACCAGAGTATTATACATGTTGTATAATTATACATGTTGAAAGCATGACATCTGGAGTCCTTTGATTTGAATTTGAATCTTAATACCTAGAGATAGTTCCTAGCACTGAATAAGTATTTCTGAATAGTATTCATGAGATCTTGGGCAAGTTAATTAATCTTTTTCTGTGTTGGTTTCCTTGTCAAAAAAGGATAGGGGGACAGCACCTGTAGCTCAGTGGGTAGGGCGCCAGCCACATAAACCCAGGCTGGTGGGTTCGAACCTGGTCCAGGCCTGCTGGACAACAATGACAACTGCAACGAAAGAATGGCCGGGCATTGTGGCAGGTGCCTGTGGTCCCAGCTACATGGGAGGCTGAGGCAGGAGAATCGCTTAAGCCCAGGAGTTTGAGGTTGCTGTGAGCTGTGACGCCAGGGCATTCTACTGGGGCAAAATAGTGAGGAGACTCTGTCTCAAAAAAAAAAAAAAAAGCCGGGGGGGGGGGGAGCAATTTAACAAAATTAATGTGGGAATAAAATAATAAAAATAG